>JAJOZX010002516.1:460000-653885 GCA_023014485.1 Bathynomus jamesi
TTCTACTCATAGGAAATCGGAGTCAAAGAGACTTTGTAACAAGTCTGCTAACACAACTCTGTGTTATTGGCTCGCGGTCTGGATGCAGTCTGTTAAATTCAGCAGCGGCCTCTCTTTGACTCCGATTTCCTATGAGTAGAATTATCTGGATTCGTTCTTCCTTGCTCACAGACATTATGGCCTGTAGAAAGAGAAAAATATGAATTATGGTTTGTAGAAATAGAAAAATATGAATTTCTCCTATGATGCCGGACTTATGGGACACCCTGTATATATATATATATATATATAATATATATATATATATATATATCCAAAAAAAAGTTCTTTTCACAATTAATTTTAATACAGTGATACATCACATTTCATTCTCTCTGAGTGGCAACAGGAATGGTCCCCATGCAATGGACTCCTTCCTCAGATAGAACCTGTCCTTTGGAAAAGGATGCCAGAAAATAATCGCAGGAGTGATGTCATATTGACCAGGCTTAGGTTGAATTGCTCTAAACTGTCCCATGGACACTTTTTTGATGCAACTTTGTTTAAAAGGTGTGGTACTTGTAATGTTCAACTCACCCCCGAACATGCGATCGGTCATTGCCGTACTTGTAATTTTCTTACAATTGATTTCATTAATTATTGTAATAGCAAAGGAATTTGTTTTTCTTATGAAAGTGTTTTGGGAAATGAATTTCCATCATCCTTACTTTTGACCTTTTTAAAGAAAGCCAATTTATCTAACTTCATCTAGGTGTTTATTGTTTGATAGTCCTTTTGTAGAAGTTATAGTATTACTCTTTTACTAACAGGTTCCTTATCCTTTTCCATCCATCCTATGTGTTGTAGAGTGGAACCCTACAAATGAAGTGGTAGAGTTCTTTTTTCATTTCCTTTTTAGTCTTGGTGCCGATAATCCAGCAGGGTTGTAGCACCTTAAACAGAAATAAAATAAAATAAAAATAAAGCAATGATACATTGCATCATTTTATCTTATAACTTATTAATTAACATAAAGTGTTATAAATGCAAAAAACTTCACTTTTTTTTCTACGTGAAGGTCAACATATGAAAATAAAAACCCACTCTAATAGACAAGAGTTTATTTCCACAACAGTTTCGACGCCCACTGGCATCCTCCTCGGATGGATACAGAAACACCCGAGGAGGATGCCAGTGGGCGTCGAAACTGTTGTGGAAATAAACTCTGTCTATTAGAGTGGGGTTTTATTTTCATATAAAGTGTTATACTGTATATAAAAGCTATTTCAGCATTATAATGAATAGATCTTCTGTTTTTAAAGAATTTTTTTTTTAAAAGTATAGTAGTCTGCTGGCCATGAGTGTATGGCGGTACGAATGTGAAAACACTTTAAGAAATAAGAAAATACATATATAGCTTTTAAGTTTGCGCATTTCTTTCGTCTGCTTCAACTTTCGCTGCTGCCGGTATAGTAAATAAACAAAGTGGGGCTAGCCTATTCGGCGTCTAGTTGGCCTTGCTCAACTTTTTTAGGCTTTAAAAGCCTAGAAATAGAAAAAACCTGAGTGAGAGATTTTTTATTTGTTCGAGTATACGTTCTGCTATTGAAGTACAGGCACGGGCCTGTCATATGAATTTATAATGATATGAACAATGACCCATTTTCCGAAACTGTGGATGCCATGACGTAGCATAGGCTAGCCAAAAGATCTGGCCAATTACGAGCATAGTCTTAAAAATTGGCCTTATCTAGGCCTAATTTAAAATAGAAGTTAAGATAACGTCCACTGTTTAATCCAAGTTAAAGTAAGTTGATATAAGATGACCTTAAATTGCCTAACTTTGGCCTACTTGCAGCCAGAGTAGATTAGCCAGCCTGGATTTTTGTTCATTCGAAGAAATATAGGATTAATGAAAGAAAGCCACCCCCAAATGGATCGGGGGTGGCTTTCTTTCAGTGATCTGTAAGTTATTTAGGTAGGTAGGTTATTTGGTAAGTTTTTACAAGTGTACATTACAGGCTTTGTAACTTGAAACTATGTTTGGTAAATGTTTACTATAATACCACCACCACCAATTTTTTTGCAAAATACATTTTTTCGTAGTTTTTGGTGTGTTCTGTTCAGATCTGCTATTCATTTGTTGTGGAAATGACCCAATTAAAAGTTACAAGACATTCAAGTTTAGTAAGTAAATATAGGGAATTTTGGACATAAGCATGGGTCATTTCCACAACAAATAAATAGCAAATCAGAACAAAACACATGAAAAACTACTAAAAAATATATTTTGCAAAAAACCTAATCTAACCTAACCTTACTGCAAAACATTAGGACTGATCAATTTGTGATGCGTGATCTTTATGGGGGCTCTGCCCCTGAGACCTAAATTATACAAATGATTATTATTAAGTTCTTGAACATAAAAATACCATTATTGTAAAGTATTTGAACTGCTTTACAGGTATATCTGACTAAAAATATTAAGTTTGAATGGGCGTTAAAATGAGAGAATAACGCCATAATTGATAAGTCATCCAATCCTTTGTCTTCATCTAGGGCACATGATGAATCAAGTTCTCAAAGTCAAAATCACACGAATGGCATGTCATAATTCTATCACAAACACCACTAAACTGAATCTAATTTGAAAAAAAAAAGTAGTCAGAACAAAACCCAACCAACTAATTAAGTCAGAGTAGCGAAAAAATAGCCTAATCAGGAAAAATATTTTATGATAAAAGTATATTATAGCCTTCACATGCCATATCTAAATTTATTTAAAGGAAAATGGCATCAATCACTAGACTAGATGAAAATCAAAACAAATGAATGTAATTATTATAAATGCGCATTTGACATGACATCACGTCAAATCGATATCGTTAATTAAAATTTCAGAAGCAAATATCTTCATAAATATGAATTTCCCCAAATTTACTTATTGTATACCTCTTCAACATTCGCAACAGATTGGGGTTTGCAAATTCGCAAATTGGCCACTAGGGTGCACTCCTGTTCTAGTCTCTGAAATTGTCAACACCTCTCACTAGATGTTATTTACTGCTTGATTGTTGAAAGTATCATTACTACTGCATATTTAGATTTTTACTATATCTTTATTTTTATAGTATTTCCCATTGTATGATCTAAATTATGCCTCTGAAGTGATGCATTTAATTGAAAAATTAAGTGTGTTAGACTGACTGGTTACTGGAGAAAATGCATCAGCTGTTGGCTGCCATTTTGGAATGAACGAGTCTACTGTGAGGTCAATAAAGAAAAATGAAAAGGCCATCAGAGGTAGTGTTGTGTGTAATAGTGCTGTGACTGCGAAAATGGTGTCACAAGTATGAGATAAAACAATAGAGCAAATGGAAAATGCTCTTAATATATGGATAGAAGATCAAGCCCAAAAGAGAATTCCTTTGAGTTGTCTAATTATTCGTGCTAAGGGGTAATTCTATGAGAAATAGACAAATGAAGTACACGGTCACCTCTTCAAAATTCATGAAACTTGGTGTGAGGGTTGGTTTAGGTCCAAATTACAAATTTCTGAATTTTTTTGAAAATTGGTCAAGTTGGTCAAATTTTATGGCTTGATCAAATTTTGGTCAAATGAAAAAACCAATAATTTTCAAACGTAAATATCAGCTCCTAAAATTTTGTGATAGTGTAGTAAGTCTTAAACGATAAAATATGTAAAATTAATTGTAGTTTCTAAATATGTATCATTTTTTTAGGGTAACAAAAATAAAATTATGATTTTTTGGAAAAAAATTCTCTTTTTTTTTTTTTTTGCGATTTGGCAGCGAAGATATCATTTTTCGAAAAAAAGACCAGGAATAAAAAATGTTTATTTGATGTTTGTACACCATAATAGGTAATAAAAAGTCAGCTTATCGATGATTATTATGAAAAAAAATATGACAAAAAAAAAAAATCCTCCAAATTTGAATAATTTTTTTGCTTTCTTTCTAGATTTTTAGTATATACTTAATTTTCTAGTATACGTAAATTTACCTAACCCTTAAAATGCCTCAAAACAAAATTTGGTTGCGATCCTATGAAAAAATACTCAAGAAGAATTTTCTGTAACATCAAAAAAGTAAACTCTGCCATGGCAGCTGCAAGCTATAGAATTTTGGAAGAAAATCAATTACTCTGCAGCAATTGCTATGTTGAGATGGTATGGTTAACTAAAAATGTTTTTCTTCTCTTTTTAATTGATAATAAGTATTTTTCGTTATAGGAAATTACAAAATTTAAAATTCTCTCAATATAGAGAATGTTAAAAAAACTGAGGCAATCATATGCCTCAGTATAAAAGCTTGAAACTCTCTCAGTATAGAGAACAAGAAGCAGCTTGAGGCAATCATATGTCCATTTCAAGAGACGGGAAAGCATCTCACTTCTCCTTGATGGTGTGGGATTTGTTTTTGGCTGGGACTTTCGCTTATTGAAGTGAATTTGGACAAAGCTTTTTCTTCCCCAATGCCTGCACAAATGCTGAAGCCAGTGTTCACATAGTTTTTTTTGTTATAAACATTGCTTTTGTTTGTACTGATTGAGCCAAGAATACATTTAATGATTGTGAGATGAAGTGGAGTTTAAAATGACACATCTGGGACTTATCAGGTTTATACAATTTGGGTAACACTCATTGACCTTACCCTAGTAACTAATATTCTTTGTTTTTTTGCATTAGTTAATGTAAGTTATTTTTTTTCTGTAAGTCTTGTCTCCTTTGTGTGGTAATGAGCTGGTGATGGCCAATAATTTAATGGTTTTATTTTATGTTGACATTTTTGTGTGTGGTATGGGACTAATGATGTTTGTTTCTTTTGTTTTGTAGTAAAGTAATTTTTTTTCAAGTGCTTAGTTGGTTCTGAATACACCTTGGTGTATGATCAATAAAATTGTTCATATTTTCTTTAGTTACCTGTAAAAACTTGCCTGCTGATGCAGTTAACCTTGTAAGTGTTATTGTTGTTTTGTTGATTAAATTAAGCAAAGGACATTTTACTTTTCTTAAATCCTCCCCCCCATAAGCGGAAGAGTAAGTCGTTAAAAGAGGCAGACTGACTATGCCCCAGAGATCTTAAAGGTGAGAACCCAGTTTCCGATTGGTAGGATCTGCCTATCTGACATAATCTCAACCACACTAAAATTGGTAACTTGCTCACCTCATTTCTCTCATTCTTAGCAGTGCAGGTGGTGCTGAAGACAGGATTTTTTTATTAAGGCCCTCTGGGTGGTTCTCACTGGCAGCTAAATCTCCCATCTCTGCAACCAGCCGCAGCTGCCGTGACCCCACTAACAGAGTATCCGGTAGGTGAGTAACGCAAACGCATCTTTACACAGATACACTTACCGGCATCGCGCCCCCGTTTCACTGGTGCCCAGACCCGGGAAGATTGAAGGGAAACATCAATAGAGAGCATTAGCATTGACTAGAAGCCCCTATTCTCTTGCCGGTATTCCCAGCACTCACCACACTGCACAAGAACAGTTGAGAAACAGAATTATTCACACGAAGAGCGAACAATAGAGAATGGGTGACACAACAGGTCTTGCCAGTCAATTTACCACCACTATCACCACTGCTGTGGCTTCATCAACAGTCACTGTAAGCACAATAGCTAGTCCCATCTTGACTTCTGGCACTAATTTCCCATATAATCATGACAGGGGTGGCAGTAGGGAAATAGCTGCTACTTTACAGCAAATAGGAACAAGCCCTGAGAGACCAGCATGTCCGTCACCACCTATGGCAAGAACTCCTAAGGATGGGGGCATTGACCAGCCATCATTGGCAATTCTTCAGCAAATGGTTATGCAGAATGCTCAGACCATGGCCATGATGTCTCAAATACTGGCTAATAGCCATACACCTAAGGTTCTTCCACCAGAAAAATACTGCCTGAGTGAAGGACATGATTTTCATGAGTTTGTGAGAACCTTTGAGAAATATTTTGAGCAAGAATATCCAGGTTCCCTTGAAAGGATGGGATCCCTTTTAGCTAATTACCTTGATGGCCCTGCCTTAGAAATTTATCGAGTAATGCGGAAGTCTACTAGTGATTATGGGATACTGAAGGCTCATTTAATATCCTGGTATGAGAAAGAGCAAAGAAAGAAAGAAGAAAGTCAGAGTCAGGACTTTATGGAGGCTACCAAGCACTCGCATGAGACTGTCTCTGCTTATGCCCTTAGAGTAATAACCCTAGCCTGTCAGTGCTTCCCTGGTATGGATGTCACTCAACTCCGTATAGTTAAAGATAGGTTTATATCTGGGTTGCCCTTGGAGTTGAGGCAGGAGCTGACCAGGATCATCCATACTCAAAGGACCTTACTAGGAATGAAGATCTCGTGGGAGAAGCTTGTGGCACTAGCAGACTTAAATTCCACAGAGTCCCCCTTGGCAGGTCAAGCTGGAACCACCACTAGAGGCACCCAAGAAACATCCCCACCAGTGGGTCAGTGGCACACATCCCAATCCTCTGTGAAGCCCAATCTGAAATGGCCAATGTGGCACATCTAGCACCAGCCCTTCCTACAGCTCAAGCAGCACCCCCATTGAATCAGTGTGCTTATCCACCTTCTTCATGGAATTGGCCACCTAACTATATTGAACAAATCCCACACCAGTCAACACACACACCATATCTGAGTTCACCACCAGTTGTATTAAAGCAAGAACTACCCATGGTTGCCCCTCAGTCTACTGCAACAAACAGTCAAGGAAGGCTAAGGGGGCCCAATGGAAGAAAAGTGAGAACTGCAGCAAACTTCCCTAGGGGTCAGTCTCACCCACCAGCCAATAACTTTCAGCAAGTTGCAGCAGCACCAAGAGACCACAGGACATGTACCCATTGTCAGCAGTCAGGGCATACAAAGGGTCAATGTCCCTCGCGTCCTTTATGTCATTGGTGTGGAAAGCGGGGTCATCTCCATCAAGATTGCTATACTGCCAGGAACATTTGCATACGTTGTAAGCAACATGGACATAGCCCTGCACAGTGTCCTACTCAGAAGAACTATTTAATGGAGAGGCCACAATGCCCAAGTTGTGGAGGACCACATTTGGGTCAAGATTGCATGAGTGACCAAGGGTTGGTCCCACCACCACAAGAACTAGCACCAGAATTGGGAAACTAGATAGCTCTGTCATGGAAGGCCGCATGCCAGAGCTACCCCAGCATGCTAGCAATGAACGGTCTTTTGGAGGCATCATTGCTTCCCAGGAAGCAACACCATCAGGCAATATCCATTAGCAAGTCAGATTGCACACAACTACCTTGAGGCCCCCCAGAGTGAGACTGAAGATGAGACAGTGGAAGATGTTGAACAAGTTGGAACCCTAGAGAGGGATGAAGAGCAGCCAGTGAACACTGAAGATGAATTGGCTGAAGTTCTGGACCTGAGACAAGAGCAGCAATCAAGCAATGCCTTAGTCATCCGGCCAAGAATAAAAAGCTCTCCCCACACAGGCCCATTGTCAGCTCTTGTGGATACAGGTGCTGCAGTCAGTTTGATGTCAGCTTCATGTTACCATCAACTTCCCTCTGATAAATTCCCACTAAAGGAAGTACCTCTCAAGGGGATTAGGGGTATAGGTAAACACATTGTACCAGTTCTGGGTGGTTGTACAGTCACACTCATGTTTCCCAATTTTGAAACACAACCAATTGAGTTTGTGGTTGTGAGAGACCATGTCTCAGACTTTGATCTGATCTGTGGGGTAAACATGTTACAGACTGATAGTTTGCTTCCTGACTTGGCTAAACGAGAACTCCTCACTCGGAAGGGAAGCCAACTTATCACAGTTGCCCAAGATGCTCAACAGCCACTTCCAACCAGCCTTGAATGTGAAAGTGTGGAAGATGTTGAAGTTGCGCCCCGCACCTGTCAAATGATAGAGGCATGTTTCCGCCTCCAAGGATACAACCCTGATCATGAGTTAACTTATTTGGAAAGTAACTCCTCGTAAAAGATTTGATTATACAACCTGGATTAATGAATGTCACAGAAGACAACTTTTTGGTTGCGGTATTCAACCTTGGAGACTTCTCACAGAAGATCTCCAGAGGAAACTTAATTGGGAAGGCTATGAAATTGCAGGGTAAGGACTCACTGTACATCTGGTGGACTTCACTGACAGTTCAAAAACTTCTAAAAATCAGGAGGACTGGACTTCACAAATGATGGTTGATGCTTTTGAGTTGACAAATACATCTCTCTCAGCAGAACAAAAGGACCAGTTAGTCCAGTTGTTGCTGTGCCACCAAGGAGCTATTAGTCATGGTGATGGGGATGTTGGCCACACAACCATTATCAAGCATCAGATTGAAACAGAACACAGGCTTCCAGTCCATATCCCAGTAAGGCGAGTCCAAGGACCTGTACTGCAGGACATTGAAGAGCACTGCCAACAGCTGGAGGAAGATGGTATCATCAGACGAAGTTTCTCCCCATACTCTGCACCTGTCGTGCCAATTAAGAAAAGTGATGGGTCAATACGGTTATGCATTGATTATCGAGAGCTCAACAAAATAACAAAACGAGATTGCTTTCCATTACCTAATTTGATTGACACTCTCTTCAATTTGCATGGAATGCAATACTTTTCTACCATTGATTTAGTCAAAGGGTATTATCAGGTTGAGATGGAGGAATCCAGTGTTGAGAAAACTGCATTCTCCACCCCTCTTTCCCATTGGGAATTTCTCAGAATGCCGTTTGGGGTGAAAAATGGTCCAGCTACCTTTCAACGAGCCATGATGATGGCATTATCTGGGATCCCATGGACTCAATGCATGGTCTACCTTGATGATATAATGGTAGTAAGCCGCACCTTCCCTGAACATCTTGAAATTCTGGGAAAGGTCTTGCATGCCTTGGAATCTAATGGTTTTAAGATCAAACCCTCAAAGACTGAGCTTTGCCAAGAGGAAGTGACATTCCTGGGACATCAGGTGTCATCCAAGGGGATGGTCCCACTGGTAAAGAACCTAGAAGGTATTGCCAAGTTTCCAATCCCAAACACCATCAGAAGACTCCGCCAATTCTTAGGGATGGTTAATTTCTATCGCCGACACATCCAAAATTGCTCAGAGATAGCAAAGCCTCTTAGTGAACTTACAGGCCGCAAGACGCTGACTTGGACAGCGAGTTGCCAGACTGCGTTTGATAAACTAAAGGAGGCCTTAGTTAGTCCGATCTTGTTGACATACCCTGATAGGTCAAAGGAAGCTAAACCCCTACAGCTCCATGTAGATGCTTCTAACATTGGAGCTGGGGCTTGCTTGTCCCAAGAGCAGGAAGGAAAGAATAGGCCCATAGCCTTTGTTTCAACCACATTCAATAGGGCTGAACAAAAGTACTCACCACTGAACGAGAATTAGCTGCTATTCGATGGGCTGTGAGGACCCTAAAACCCTTCCTTTATGGAATTAAAGTTAAAATTTTTACTGATCATCAACCTTTAACCTTCCTTTACAATATGCCATTAGTAAATAACAGAGTTGCTCGCACACTGGAAGAGCTGAGTAGCATTGAATATGAGCTAGTGTACATACCTGGGAAACAGAATTGTATCGCAGATGCACTATCCAGGTCTCCAATTGACAATTGTCAAGAATCATTGGATCAATATGACAACCGATCAAATGCCACTCCAAAAGGATTCATAAAGACTGAAGTCCCAGGGGGAGGAGATTCCCTCTTTTATTGTCTATCCTTGTGGAGTAGTGGCACAATGGATCATCATAGGAAATCAGAGAAGCAACAGTAGCAGAACTAATTAACAGGCGAAATAAGTATGGGATCTCTTCTGATAAAGCTATCACCCGTCAGCTGAATCTGATGAAACATGTTGGTCAGATCCCAACCCCACGGTTGATCCAAGTTTATAGTGATATGAATAAGGTAGAGATTTGGGTATATCATGGAGATCGAGCTCCCTTAAAGTATGGTTCTGACAACTACCATGATCGGTGTTATCTGCAGTGCCTCGCTGGGATCCATTACAATTGGTTAAACCCTATACACCTACCTGGTCAATCAAATGATAAGCCTTCCCCTGAAATTCTAAATGTGAATAGGGAAACTGATAGCCCCTTTGAAGAATTTACACTGCTTGATGATAGCATGGAGGAGGACCTTGCACCTGACACAGAGGCTAGTGGGGAGGGGAATCTACCACCTGATAACCTTACACCACAATTGGAACTGACATCAGTTGTGGTGGACATCTGTCCAGTGATTCCTTTGAGAGAAGGAGAACAACTCCCAAAAGAAGGAGGGGCATTGTCCCTGGAAGATGTCATAACCTTACAAAAACTTGACCCTCACCTATGTCGCCTTAAAAAGGGGATTAAGCAACAATGGACAGCAAACGATATACTGGAAACCTACAACCATATAAACGAGATCATCAGCAATTGGTAGTTATTGATGACATCATTTACCATAGGGGAAAAGACCACCACTTGCGTTGTGTTGTTGCCAAAGGTGTTGCTATAGATTGGGCTGTCATTTTTCACAAGGAGTTTGCTCACTTAGGGCGAAATAAATTGCTTGCCCTATTATTGGAACATTTTTGGTACCCACAGCTGCATCGCATAGTGACTGAGATAGTCACTTCTTGTGTGGAGTGTCAGAGAGCAAAGATTACCAATATTCTCCACACACCACCTGTGTTTAAGATTGTAACCCAACATCCTTTTGAGTTGATTGCAGCAGATCTTATCTCCTACCCTATCTCTCAAAAGGGGAATGTTTGTGCATTGGTGGTGGTTGACCATTTCTCTAAGTGGTTGTCCGTGGTCCCACTGCCCAATAAACGGGCCTCTACTGTAGCACAAGCATTCAAAACTCGAGTATATCCATTTCTGCCCAGGCTGCCTGAAAAGCTACTCAGTGATAATGGGCCTGAGTTCACAGCCCAGGAATTTGAAGATACCTTGCTTGAACTGGATATACTCCATGTAAGGACTTCTCCCTATTGCCCCACATCCAATGGGGCTGTTGAGCGAGTAAACAGGACACTAACCCAATATTTGCGGATGAGTTTGAACCAGGTTGAGACCTGGGATGACCATCTGCCCAGGGTGGTATCCATTTACAACAATACCAAGCATCAGGAGACTGGTATTTCCCCAGCAGCCTGTCTCTTATCCCAGGCTCACATCTTCCCTCAGGGCCCTAGGATAGACCACCATCAGCTTCAATATCGGGATGAAGGCCACCCACGGTTCAAACCCTATCACTTAAACCAGCTGGTGGGGCTGAAAATACACTATCCTGGCAACCTGAGCATCAATAAATTCAAACCTCGGTATGCTGGACCATATTGTATAATTAAAGTGAACCCAAATGAAATTACTTATCAAGTTCAGTCAATGAACCCTCAGGAACCCACTATTTATAAAGTTCACCACAAACATCTGAAAAAGTGGAATGTGGCTCCACCATATCTTCAACAGAACCGCTACTACCAAAGGCTTTTGGGAGATGCCCATTATGAGGTTGAATTCCTACCACAACCTACACCTGTAGAGATGAGTAAGGGACCATCTCTAATTGAAGAACCAAGCCATGATGAACCATTCTTTAAGGGTTTTCGCTTCAACCCATTACCTGTGGAGCATCTGAGAAAAATTCAGCAGACTCTAGATCAGACTCTCCACAACCTCCACAGGAGGAGGACTGAGTCCAACTGATCAGCCAACTCACGCAAGGCGACGAGGGTCCCTCACTCTGGAACCATTCTCTGGTGTATTAAAGTGGGTAAAGAAAAACATCATTGACACCTTCAAAAATTGATTTTAGAGGGTTCTCACCTGAATCTCAAAACCTGCCTTTACCAGTTGTTACACAAGTAGGTACCCTCAGAAGATGGGGAACCGACCATTCACAAGGTCACAGGGCAGATCTCAGGAATTGCTTAGGGTACAAAGTTCCCACTTGAGAAGAAAACTAAAAGTAAGGTTACTGATTAGGTTAAGGTAAATATGATTTGTAAAGTGTATTAAAGTCCCATACTATCACTCATCACTACTTATATACTTAGAGATAAAAATACCTGTGTTGTGCACCCACAACAAGTGGGGAGGAGTGAGATGGTATGGTTAACTAAAATGTTTTTCTTCTCTTTTTAATTGATAATAAGTATTTTTCGTTATAGGAAATTACAAAATTTAAAATTCTCTCAATATAGAGAATGTTAAAAAAATGAGGCAATCATATGCCTCAGTATAAAAGCTTGAAACTCCTCAGTATAGAGAACAAGAAGCAGCTTGAGGCAATCATATGTCCATTTCAAGAGACGGGAAAGCATCTCACTTCTCCTTGATGGTGTGGGATTTGTTTTTGGCTGGGACTTTCGCTTATTGAAGTGAATTTGGACAAAGCTTTTTCTTCCCCAATGCCTGCACAAATGCTGAAGCCAGTGTTCACATAGTTTTTTTTGTTATAAACATTGCTTTTGTTTGTACTGATTGAGCCAAGAATACATTTAATGATTGTGAGATGAAGTGGAGTTTAAAATGACACATCTGGGACTTATCAGGTTTTACAATTTGGGTAACACTCATGACCTTACCCTAGTAACTAATATTCTTTGTTTTTTTGCATTAGTTAATGTAAGTTATTTTTTTCTGTAAGTCTTGTCTCCTTTGTGTGGTAATGAGCTGGTGATGACCAATAATTTAATGGTTTTATTTTATGTTGACATTTTTGTGTGTGGTATGGGACTAATGATATTTGTTTCTTTGTTTTGTAGTAAAGTAATTTTTTTTCAAGTGCTTAGTTGGTTCTGAATACACCTTGGTGTATGATCAATAAAATTGTTCATATTTTCTTTAGTTACCTGTAAAAACTTGCCTGCTGATGCAGTTAACCTTGTAAGTGTTATTGTTTGTTTGTTGATTAATTAAGCAAAGGACATTTTTACTTTTCTTAAATCCTCCCCCCCATAAGCGGAAGAGTAAGTCGTTAAAAGAGGGCAGACTGACTATGCCCCAGAGATCTTAAAGGTGAGAACCCAGTTTCCGATTGGTAGGATCTGCCTATCTGACATAATCTCAACCACACTAAAATTGGTAACTTGCTCACCTCATTTCTCTCATTCTTAGCAGTGCAGGTGGTGCTGAAGACAGGATTTTTTTATAAGGCCCCTCTGGGTGGTTCTCACTGGCAGCTAAATCTCCCATCTCTGCAACCAGCCGCAGCTGCCGTGACCCCACTAACAGAGTATCCGGTAGGTGAGTAACGCAAACGCATCTTTACACAGATACACTTACCGGCATCGCGCCCCCGTTTCAATGTCACAATTAAAAAGAAGCCAATTGTATTAGAACATGTTCAACGTTCATCCGGAGAGCCGGAACCTGCGCCAATACCTGAGCCAGACATACTTAATGAATCTATGGAGCGAAGCAGTAGCGATTCCACGAATCCACCACCATTGGAAGAATTTGTCGTTCAAGACAGGCAATTCAATAAAGATTTGCTCAGTGACAATATTTTACCTTTATTTGATGAAAGCCCTATTAAAACAGGTAATAAAACAATAGAGACTCCGTTCAGGACATTTGTTTCTTAATGCCAAATTCGTAGTTTTCTGTTTTTAAATATTAGCATCAGCACTTGAATACATATATACAAAATATTTGATATTTGATTATTTCACGCAACCTAAATTTATGAATTTGTTTTACAGCTGGATTGAAGCCAGGACAAAAACAGATAAAGGCTTCTACGAAGTTGTAGATGTAGAGCTTTCTTTGCAAAAACGTCTGAGTGAACCTATTACTTCTATCAAAGGTACTCAACAATTACATCGCTTCGTCCCAATTTCCAAGAATTCATTGAAGGTTTATCCACTCTCTCAGAGTGCACAGTCAGTCGAAATAAGAGAGCTCATTAGAGTTTCTGCTTCGGTTCAAGAACATAATACTGTCTCTCAACGCGAAATTGAAACAGGCTCTTTTGTGAGTTGTATGTATGAAAATAAACTATGGCTCGGATTAGTCCAGTCCTTTGACTGTGAATATGATGATTTTCTGATAAAATTTCTCCATCCTTCGGGCGTATGTCCCTCATACATTTTTCCTGCACAAGATGATGTTTTGTCACGTTCCAACAGAAAATATATTTGGGAGTATTGAAGCAAGTTTACGAGGAGGAACAAGAATACAATACATTTTTCCGCTTCAAGAATTAAATAACTTTTCAAAGAAGATAAAATAAATTCTATCGAATATATACTATTTAAGATTGTCTATATAATATTTCTAAATTTTTTATCTAAGATTTGTGTATCTACTTAATAGTTATAAAAATCTTTTCAAATTCTTTTTTCTTATTATTATATTATTAGTGTCTAAAATTTGGATTCACTGGATGAGAATACTCTCTTAATTCATTCTCAAAGACTTGTGTACGTGTAGTATTAGGAAGAATATTTTATACTCTGATAAGTGCTTTATAAATTAAACATTATTATTGTCAATATATACTGTCCCTAAATAAAGAGAGGCTATGTATGTACATTGTACATATATTTTAAAAGATTTTTTCTCCTTTGGTTTATCTACATGTATTTTTTATATGAATTGAAAATTGTCTTTTTTTGGACCAACAAGTCTATAATAAATCTTTGTCTGAAAAACATTTTTATTACTTAATTTCAAACTCAGTTTTGAGCCTTATAATAAACTATAAGCTGACTTTTTATTACATATTATGGTGTACATACATCAAATAAACATTTTTTATTCTTGGTCTTTTTTTTTAAAAATGATATCTTCGCTGCCAAATCGCAAAAAAAAAATAAATTGACATTTTTTCCAAAAAATCATAATTTTATTTTTGTTACCCAAAAAAAATGATACATATTTAGAAACTACAATTAATTTTACATATTTTATCATTTAAGACTTATTACGCTACCACAATTAGCAGCTGAGATATTTAAGTTTGAAAATTGTTGGTTTTTTCATTTGGCCAAAATTTGGTCAAGCCATAAAATTTGACCAACTTGACGAATTTTCAAAAAAATTCAGATTTTTGTAATTTGGACCAAAACCAACCCTCACACCAAGTTTCATGAATTTTGGAGATGGTGGAGTGTACATTTGGCACTTTCATTTGTCTATTTGTCCTGGAATTACCCTCAGGCAAAGTTGCTGTTTGACCATTTTAAGGGGCAGGAGAGTGAAGACACCTGAGTCAGTGATTTTCAAGGTAGTAAGGGTTGGTTTGACAAATTCAAAAGAAGGTTCAGCATGCACAACATCAAACAACTTCCTATAACCATATTTTTCCAGCCCATAATCCCTGCATCAACCCCTTTCTCCTGGCTCTCCAACTGCAAGTACTTCAGGCACCACCATAATTTTTCCAACTTTAGAGGAGTTGGATTGAATTCATGAAGCTTCACTATAATATTGTTACCATTTTGTATATGCACTGGTATTGTATTCTTAAATTTATTGTAAATCTTGAATAATATTTGTAAATTTTCATTTCAATTCCTTGTCAGGTACCAAACCTCATTTTTCCCATTGACTTAAGGTATCAACATTCACGAATTCTACATTCGCGATCTTTTTGATGAATGTAACTCACACAAATATTGAGGGTCTACTGTGTGTGTATATATATATATATATATATATATATATATATATATATATATATATATATATAGGGTGGTCCAAAAAGTTAAAGTATCGACTAAGTTCTCTCCACAAGGTTGGTTTTATGCCTCTTGGTGTGGACAGTATTTGTGCAAAGTTTCACGTTATTTGGTTAATATTTTGGGGTCGCCCCACTTGCCCCCTTTTTGAAAATTTGGGAAAATATATAGACAACTGAATAACTAAATTTTTTTTTGGTTCTCAAAGAATATGAAAGAAAACAGTAAGACAATAGGACATGATAATGGGTGTATCTTCATTATTTCTTCTGCATCAGAGTCGCCTTGGATGGTATTGGTATCTGTTTTCGGTGGGCGGGTACGAGTTGTAGGAGGTACTGCTTCTGGTCCTCGTTTCGTGTCAAAGTGTCATTGTGCGAGAGCAATACCTCGCTCGGCAGCATCATTGACGACTTTCATCTTTAAGGCACGATCTCTAAGTTCCCTGTAGTTCTTGTCATTTGGCCATTCCCGTGGATCTTTTTGAAGTAACTGGCGCGCTTCCTCCTTACCTCCAACATTCAAGGCATCAAAGAGGGTCAATGTCCTTTTCGTGACGAAGGATGCCACATCATTTTCAACACCAGCTTCCGCCATGTCGATTCGTCGGGGGCAGCCATTCTTTTGGGGATGTTGGAGGTGTTGAACCATTCTCCTTTTGGTATCAGGATCGATCCTATTATTGAAGAAGGCCAGTCCAATCAGATGCTCCGACAAGTACCACAGGTGGCGTCTTAGAGCTGTCTTTGCCGCTTGTGCAGCTCCTCCGTGTGGATATTTTTCCAGAAGATGCAGCATTTTGAGATCATTGAGAGGAGCTTGTGTCCCCATTGGCGCTTCATGCCAGTACTTGACGTAAATCAGACTGACAAATAAAGCCAGCTGAGTCACGTTTCGTTCTTCGCATGCTGTGAGCTTGAATTGATAGTGAAAGAGGTAGATTTTGAGCGCATAAATTGCCTTTGCCATCCATCTTGCGTGGTGCATGGGATCCGGAGCTCGGATAAAGAGTTGACCACCAGTCTTTCCCCCCAGGAAGAGCAAAGATAGTTCAAGGAACTCCTTGTAGTCATCACGAGGTTGGCTTGCCTGAAGAGCGTTAGGTAAGTAAGTGAGCATCTCTTTTCTCATCTCTTGGAGTTGAGGGTTCTCGAACAAGCTGTCCGATGCTGAGACAAATGCTTCGTGGGAGAGAGATGGCCATTCCTTTTGAAATTGCTTAAAAAGGCCTGTTTCAGGACTTCTTGTTGAGCCAAATATTGAGGCAAAGATATCAGCAAGTACGACTTCAAGTATATGATGTCGACAACCGATCCAAACTAGCTTGTGACCCAATGCTTCTTGAATCCTGACACAGGCTCCGCGATGTAAACCCGTGTTTGACGCAGTGGTATCGAAGACGAGACCTCTCACATGCTGTTCCACGTTCCATAATTTCATAGTTTGAAGGCATGCCTGGGCCTGTGCTTCTCCAGTTCCTTGTTTCATCTTTGGGACACTGCTATGGTGGCGGAGTTGGCCGTAGTCCCCAAGTATCTGTGTTTCCAACCACCCAGCACCTTTTCACGTTTCTGGGTTCGGAACAGTCAAGAGACTGGGCAAAGATGTAATCTCCTCTGGTATCTAGGAAGGCCTCTCTGGTCAGTGGTTTATTTCCAGATTATTCAGGTCCGACTCGCACATTAACTGTAAAGGACTTCCCCTAGTGCAGGTGTCTCAATCTGACTCTCCACTGAGTAAGAGACCCAACCGCTCAGGGTCCAAGAAAGGGCTAGAATTCAAAGGTAGACCTAATAGAAGTAAACTACTTGTGTTTTTCTCTTTATTATATCTGAAATAAACAACTATTCAGTGTTACAGTATAAACATAGCAAAAGGACTGGCAATGCGTCGCACTTGACAAAACACCTGGAGCCCCAATAACCCTTAGTGAGATTTGGCAGAAAGGATAGAAAACAAGTGGGAGACAAGTACCGGAAATGACTTGCACAGAATGTTAACCCTTGTCCCAGCTTAACTACCCTCCAAACTTGACCCCCCCTTTTATGACCTGAGTTCCAATTCCTTTATTGGCTGGCTAGTTAGTAGGGTTAGGGTCACAGGCCTGATTGCAGGGCAGATCCAGTGGCCAACAGTGGTTGACACAAACTGCGTAGCTCCCACTGGATGGGACCCACAATCCAAGCCTGATGAATCCGGACCACGTGAGTTGAATCCCAACTGGTTGCCTAGACAACACAAGATTATTAGTTACATGCATCTAGCACCATTAATCACAATAATAACAACATAACAGGCAATTAACCACAAACATTAACTGGAATCATGACTTCATAATTGATCACTGGAAAACATAATTTACTCATGAAATCAAAGCACATAAATAATAAATAACCAACAATCAAATAATAACTACAAACATTGACAATTATGGCAAACCTATCTCACATGAGTTAATCAACCTATAATCATTGCCAAACAAGCAGGGGCAAAAAACCTAACTCTGGAATAATATGACCGGTGACCTATAATAATGATAATTGGTTCTCTAGCTAGTTACATGACAAGGTGGCAAACCTATCTATACTGTCAGTCAGTTTCAACAACCTATATGTATGTCTACCCTTAATAATAATAATTAACCATGATAATGATGGTGAAATACAAATGAACTCTAGCCAAGGATTACAGAAACTCCTACCTTTAAAGGCTTTCCACACTTCCTTGGCTTCTGACAGGATGTCCGTATTAATGGTCTATTCAGGTTTCATAACCTTAATTCTAATTACCATTAATGGTTTCCTAACTAAACTCCTGTGGGGAAAGAAAAACTTGTGAGGGGACCCAGATAGGACTTGAAAATTAGGGTGAAGTTTTTTTTTGAAAAACTCCACAACCCCCAAAAAGGGGAATTTGAAAATCAAGGCGGGGGTTGTGAGAAACTTCACAACCCCCACATTCCTTCCCCCTAAGAAAAAACCCCTCTCACAATTCTTTCCTCCTTCATGGTCCCTAACAGGATAATGCATCGCTTGACAATCTAAACATGGGAGTATACATTATAAAAGTTATTGCATCAAAACCATGCTGACCCTCCCAGTTAGCTAACCTACACTTACATTAAAACTCATTAGTACCACAAATTATTACAGACTTATCTAATAACAATTGCTTTACTCAAACTGGCCAATTATAACAGAGGGAAAAACCATTTCATAACTAGGTCAACTTAGCCAAATGCCCAAATCTCATTATTACAGTAATCCATTTGGTACCATTAACATTGTACATTAATTCCCAATATGTACATGGTAAATACTGGCAGTTTTTTTTTTTTTTTTTTTTTTTTTATAGCACCACTTTTGTTTCACTTAATCTACACATTGTTCACTGGTATCACCTCCTTGCTTCTGGCACAACCTACAGTTTCTACCCAGAAATCCTCCAACCCCCTTTTGGGTCACAACATTCACTGTGTTTTTCTTGCTTGATTCACTTCACTGCCTCTATTTCCCTTGACCCTGGATCAAGAGACCAGGACCCATAAATTTGACTGTAGTGTTCTTCCCACACTATACCATGGGGGAAATCTGGCTATTAACCCCTTTGTTCCTCCACCACTTCAGCCAGGTGTATTCACTCAAATCCTCTGGGAATTCAAGTTGGGAGGGTTTTTTTTTTTTTTTTTTTTTTAAACCAGAGTATCAGTAGGAACAGAAGAAGAAAAGAAGAAAACCAAATCAAGGCTAGAAGTGCCACTGTATTCCGGTCAAAGGGAATCAAATGAAAGAAAAGAATGGGCCAAATCTTCACTCTAACCCCCACCTGTTCTTTTTTTCTTTCTTTTTTTCAAACGACTGGAATGTCAATTAGTCGCAAGTCAGTAGCATGCATCATCCCATATCTTTCCCTCAGAAGTTCCTCCAGGCTGCTTACTCCCCTAGAACACTTAATTATTGACCCCTTCAGAACAAAAGGTTCACTAACTACCCCTCCCCTGGTTATACACCCAAAATAAAGCAGAAATCAATGAATAATCCATTCTTACATCCCTTTCGAGTGCCGAGTACATTGGGTATCCTCTCACAGGAAAGAAAACCCCAAATCTAGTTATCTTAGAGTGTATTTTATAACAGATTTACCCACAATACTTCACTTCAGTTTACTCTGTTGCCTCTGATTCTGTACTCAAGGGTCTGTGGTTGTACATTTGGTAATTCTGCAGGATTGCCACAGGAGCGTGTGAATGGCCGGTTGAGCAGTGACTGGGGTAAGTTAAGTTTCTCTGATCGTGAAGTCGTGGTCTCAGCTTGGAAATGACGATGATGGCTAGTCCAGGCACGAACCTTCTGTCTATACTCATTTAGTATCTCCTGACATGTGGTGAATCCTGACTGCACAGGGCTAAAACTAACATGGCAAGACTGAGATTGAGGGACTTGAGGTGAGCCAGGCATGGAATCAGTGAACCCAAGGAACGAATTCTCCAGAGTACTCAATGCATCATTAGCTACGTCTAGCGACTGTTGTACAAGTCTCAATGATTGCTGGGCCAATTTTAATCCATCCAATGGAGCATCATCTTCCAGTGTGTCCAGATATTCATGCGAATCTGTCACATTACCCTGGACCTCAGTTTCCCCAGACTCATTTTCAGAACCAGCACCCCACAACTGATTTTCTTGAAAGGGGGGTATGGGTTGGGGACTCATGAGGCAAGACTCTCTCATGGGAGTACTGGTGAAAATTGATTCTAATGACCCTACCAAAATCGGAGAATTCTCATAACCAAGTGAAGGTATATCATTACCTTCTGACTCCTGCATAGTTCGAAAAACTTGCTCCCCCACTGGAACTGCCCCGGCCTGAATCTCCTCAACGGGTGTCTGAAAATCTGTCTCCCCCAAATGCTGAGTAACTGGAGGCACATCTCCACAGTTTAGCTCCACTGGCGGACACCCTTCCATTCCAGCAGTTGTCTCAGCACTAAAATTACTGGTCCCATCATACTCCCAATACTCTACCAAAGGGTCTCTCCAGGTAATACTTTGTCGCGCATTCAGGAGTGTATTCAACCGGTGATATTTCTCTGAAGAAGAGAGTCCCTCATCTGTATCCGAAGCACTGGTCCCAACACTGGAGTTCCCCATGAAAGCTACCCGGGATTCCACTTCAGGGGTACCAAAGCCCTCAAAGGAATATTCAGGGCCATCATCTAAAGTGGTGCCACCCCTATGCCAGGGAAAGGGTATGCGTGCGGCACTTGATGGTAAGTCCGGGATCCAGGTCTCAGGCATCTCAGGTACTTTCTGCAATTCCTGTTCTCTCCTATGCTTCTGTAGATATTTTGGGGGTTCATGCCAGGCCTTCAAATGGGTATGATGAGCTTTTATAACTCCGGGGGTGCCCTCAACAGTTGGTGTGGTCAATTCATAGGATACTCCATTACTGTGTACTTGACTAACCTTGTAAGGCCCAGTATACTTGGGGGAGAACTTCCGTGAGGTGCTCCGGTCACTGGTAATGATCTTCTTGACTACTTTCTGGCCAACCTGGAAGGGTGCAAACCGTGGATGGCC
The DNA here is from genome assembly GCA_023014485.1 of Bathynomus jamesi. Taxonomy (NCBI): domain Eukaryota; kingdom Metazoa; phylum Arthropoda; class Malacostraca; order Isopoda; family Cirolanidae; genus Bathynomus; species Bathynomus jamesi. Next base: position 481,265 of record JAJOZX010002516.1, read on the forward strand.
CTCCTTCCATATTTCTCGCAATTGAGGGGGAACAACTACAGTAGCAATATTCTGGTGACGTTGTTCCAAGAGACAGTCCGCAGGGGTGGTCTTTATTTCAGCATGGAAGGTATTGTTATAGGTAATCACAGCTGTTACCAGATTTGTATCCCATTCCACTCCTGTTTGTCCCAAGCTCCTCAAGAACTCTCTCAGTGGGGATTGGGTGGCGGATGCCACTACCCCCTCACCAAGCTGTCCACTAACTTCTTCAGCAACCTCCATACTCTGGGTCATCTCTGGATTCGACATTCTCCCCTGTTCCCCTTTTAAACTTTACTATCTTCAACCAATCTCTCAACTAATCCCGCTGGGAATGCTAAAAAGTATGCTACGGTGGCGGAGTTGGCCGTAGTCCCCAAGTATCTGTGTTTCCAACCACCCAGCACCTTTTCACGTTTCTGGGTTCGGAACAGTCAAGAGACTGGGCAAAGATGTAATCTCCTCTGGTATCTAGGAAGGCCTCTCTGGTCAGTGGTTTATTTCTAGATTATTCAGGTCCGACTCGCACATTAACTGTAAAGGACTTCCCCTAGTGCAGGTGTCTCAATCTGACTCTCCACTGAGTAAGAGACCCAACCGCTCAGGGTCCAAGAAAGGGCTAGAATTCAAAGGTAGACCTAATAGAAGTAAACTACTTGTGTTTTTCTCTTTATTATATCTGAAATAACAACTATTCAGTGTTACAGTATAAACATAACAAAAGGACTGGCAATGCGTCGCACTTGACAAAACACCTGGAGCCCCAATAACCCTTAGTGAGATTTGGCAGAAAGGATAGAAAACAAGTGGGAGACAAGTACCGGAAATGACTTGCACAGAATGTTAACCCTTGTCCCAGCTTAACTACCCTCCAAACTTGACCCCCCCTTTTATGACGAGTTCCAATTCCTTTATTGGCTGGCTAGTTAGTAGGGTTAGGGTCACAGGCCTGATTGCAGGGCAGATCCAGTGGCCAACAGTGGTTGACACAAACTGCGTAGCTCCCACTGGATGGGACCCACAATCCAAGCCTGATGAATCCGGACCACGTGAGTTGAATCCCAACTGGTTGCCTAGACAACACAAGATTATTAGTTACATGCATCTAGCACCATTAATCACAATAATAACAACATAACAGGCAATTAACCACAAACATTAACTGGAATCATGACTTCATAATTGATCACTGGAAAACATAATTTACTCATGAAATCAAAGCACATAAATAATAAATAACCAACAATCAAAATAATAACTACAAACATTGACAATTATGGCAAACCTATCTCACATGAGTTAATCAACCTATAATCATTGCCAAACAAGCAGGGGCAAAAACCTAACTCTGGAATAATATGACCGGTGACCTATAATAATGATGATTGGTTCTCTAGCTAGTTACATGACAAGGTGGCAAACCTATCTATACTGTCAGTCAGTTTCAACAACCTATATGTATGTCTACCCTTAATAATAATAATTAACCATGATAATGATGGTGAAATACAAATGAACTCTAGCCAAGGATTACAGAAACTCCTACCTTTAAAGGCTTTCCACACTTCCTTGGCTTCTGACAGGATGTCCGTATTAATGGTCTATTCAGGTTTCATAACCTTAATTCTAATTACCATTAATGGTTTCCTAACTAAACTCCTGTGGGGAAAGAAAAACTTGTGAGGGGACCCAGATAGGACTTGAAAATTAGGGTGAAGTTTTTTTGTGAAAAACAACACAACCCCCAAAAAGGGGAATTTGAAAATCAAGGGGGGGTTGTGAGAAACTTCACAACCCTCACAACACCAAGCAGCTTCTCCTGTCCATTGAATGTTATAAGGATTGCTATCCGATGCACATTCGTCTTCTTCCCTTCAATGCCGGGGAGAAGCTTTCCGTCCCAATGGAGAAGGACAGGGTCTTCTAGAGAGAATGATTCTAGGTCTTCTCGAGCTGCCTGTTCTCGCCCACTTTCTCTGTAGCGATGAATAGAGCTCCGAGAGCACGTCATCCCAGACAGATCATGCCCCGCGGCCTGTAATACAGCTCCAGTTACGAAAACAGCATTCCGGTCAGAAAGATTGGTGCGATCCATTGCTCCAATGACTTCTGGAGATTGGAAAATGTTCGTAACCTTGTTCTTGCGACGCTTTGGTGCCGGAGCTTCAGACGAAGAAGGAATCGGAACCGATGGTCTATAGTCGTCGTCATCTTGCGAAAAAAGGGAAGAAGAAGAAGAAGAGGAAAGATCAATTGATGACACTCCTGCTTCTTCCAAATCTTTCTGTGTTGCTTCATGCCTTGCCTTCCTCTTGGCTTCCTTCTCCATTCTGGATCGCTTTCTGTCCTCTTGTGTAGTCGTTTCCTTATCAATGCCAGCCATGCTGCAAGAATTGACATCCTTGCGCTGCATGGACAGGAAATTTCGGTCCTTAACGTTGACGATTGTGCTCATGGCATCACTGGTTGCGATGTCAAACAGTTCCTGGATGTCCGCTTTGAAGATGTCTTCATTCATTCTATCGCTGGCACGTTGCCTGGTCCTGTGCTTCTTGAGTGTTTTGTAGCGGTCTAAAAGCTTTGAAAGCTTACGGACACAGGAGTCGATCCATTGAGTTGGGATCCGCGCTCGGGCCAGACTTCAATCACCCTCTGGCATGCTGGTTGTTCAGACTGTCGGAGGTGGTTTGCTTTTGATTGATGTGGTGGTATTGCCCCAAGAGGAGGGCATCAAGGCATGTAGGGAGCCTTGACGTAGATAAAGTTCTAGTTGCCATCCCTAGAAGCCAAACTTTTGGAATTTATTGAGTTTGAGCCATCGGACCTACGGAAGAAAAAGTACATTACAGTATATAATATATATATTCAGAATGGGGCGACCTCTAAATATTCACCAATCACGCTGTAATTTTGCACAGACCATGTGGACACTAAATGGGCAAAAACCACACTTGTGGAGACTATCTAAGACAATTTTGAAATTTCCCCCTATGGATTTGGACCACCCTAATATATATATACAATATATATTATATATATAATATATATATATATATATATATGATGAATAAAACCACGAAGGAAAGGAAACACAAAATGGTGCTCAAGCGCTTTCGTCTAATGACATCCTCAGGAACACTGAAGTACATAAAAAGGTTAAGCCTATATATAGGTTACAGAAAGAAAAAAGAAAAAATAAATAACATACATACACACACACACACATATATATATATCGTAAAGAACGACGCTTGTATAGGAGATATTCCGCGCAAGACGAGAAAGAGAAAACAACAAATGAAAAAATGAAGTACCACCTAGGAATCGAACCCGGGATCTTCCGATTGCCGGTCAGACGCGATAACCACTACACCATGGACTTCACTCTTCCAAATGCCGTAATTCCTCTACATACTCGCAGAAACCAATGCCCCAAGGGGGCACCTCCCGCATGCCGTAACATTATATACATTCAACTGCAAAGAACACGCAGTATAAATAACGTAAAGAACGACGCTTGTATAGGAGATATTCCGCGCAAGACGAGAAAGAGAAAACAACAAATGAAAAAATGAAGTACCACCTAGGAATCGAACCCGGGATCTTCCGATTGCCGGTCAGACGCGATAACCACTACACCATGGACTTCACTCTTCCAAATGCCGTAATTCCTCTACATACTCGCAGAAACCAATGCCCCAAGGGGCACCTCCCGCATGCCGTAACATTATATACATTCAACTGCAAAGAACACGCAGTATAAATAACGTAAAGAACGACGCTTGTATAGGAGATATTCCGCGCAAGACGAGAAAGAGAAAACAACAAATGAAAAAATGAAGTACCACCTAGGAATCGAACCCGGGATCTTCCGATTGCCGGTCAGACGCGATAACCACTACACCATGGACTTCACTCTTCCAAATGCCGTAACCTCTACATACTCGCAGAAACCAATGCCCCAAGGGCATTTGGAAGAGTGAAGTCCATGGTGTAGTGGTTATCGCGTCTGACCGGCAATCGGAAGATCCCGGGTTCGATTCCTAGGTGGTACTTCATTTTTTCATTTGTTTGTTTTCTCTTTCTCGTCTTGCGCGGAATATCTCCTATACAAGCGTCGTTCTTTACGTTATTTATACTGCGTGTTCTTTGCAGTTGAATGTATATAATGTTACGGCATGCGGGAGGTGCCCCCTTGGGGCATTGGTTTCTGCGAGTATGTAGAGGAATTACGGCATTTGGAAGAGTGAAGTCCATGGTGTAGTGGTTATCGCGTCTGACCGGCAATCGGAAGATCCCGGGTTCGATTCCTAGGTGGTACTTCATTTTTTCATTTGTTGTTTTCTCTTTCTCGTCTTGCGCGGAATATCTCCTATACAAGCGTCGTTCTTTACGTTATTTATACTGCGTGTTCTTTGCAGTTGAATGTATATAATGTTACGGCATGCGGGAGGTGCCCCCTTGGGGCATTGGTTTCTGCGAGTATGTAGAGGAATTACGGCATTTGGAAGAGTGAAGTCCATGGTGGTTAGTGGTTATTCTGACCGGCAATCGGAAGATCCCGGGTTCGATTCCTAGGTGGTACTTCATTTTTCATTTGTTGTTTTCTCTTTCTCGTCTTGCGCGGAATATCTCCTATACAAGCGTCGTTCTTTACGTTATTTATACTGCGTGTTCTTTGCAGTTGAATGTATATAATGTTACGGCATGCGGGAGGTGCCCCCTTGGGGCATTGGTTTCTGCGAGTATGTAGAGGAATTACGGCATTTGGAAGAGTGAAGTCCATGGTGTAGTGGTTATCGCGTCTGACCGGCAATCGGAAGATCCCGGGTTCGATTCCTAGGTGGTACTTCATTTTTTCATTTGTTGTTTTCTCTTTCTCGTCTTGCGCGGATATCTCCTATACAAGCGTCGTTCTTTACGTTATTTATACTGCGTGTTCTTTGCAGTTGAATGTATATAATGTTACGGCATGCGGGAGGTGCCCCCTTGGGGCATTGGTTTCTGCGAGTATACAGATATACAGATATACAGAAGCTAAGGCTAACAAAGACCCTAAGATCCACTCTAAGGCTAGCCCGAGAGAAAGGAGAGAGTAGGGGGTTAAGAGAAGAGAGGAGAATAAGGGGTTAAGTAAGGAGCAACACCTATCATTCGTGGGTTAACATTCATTCAGAAAAAGAGGGAAAAAGTCTCACCATCATCATCCGCCGGCCACTGCCGACAAGTCAGAAAAATAGTCGGAGAATATAGGAGAGGGGTGAAAGATGAAAAGAAGTAAATAAGAACGCTTACAAACCATGCAAACACAGTCTTAACTCACTGTCATACCATGCAACTACAAACATGCAAGAAAAGAGTTAGAGACATGCAAAGTAAGGAGGAAAAAAAAAAAAAAAAAAAAAATGATGATGATGATGATGATCTACAGAAGCTAAGACTAACAAAGACCCTAAGATCTACTCTAAGGCTAGCCCGAGAGAAAGGAGAGAGTAGGGGGTTAAGAGAAGAGAGGAGAATAAGGGTTAAGTAAGGAGCAACACCTATCATTCGTGGGTTAACATTCATTCAGAAAAAGAGGGAAAAAGTCTCACCATCATCATCCGCCGGCCACTGCCGACAAGTCAGAAAAATAGTCGGAGAATATAGGAGAGGGGTGAAAGATGAAAAGAAGTAAAATAAGAACGCTTACAAACCATGCAAACACAGTCTTAACTCACTGTCATACCATGCAAACTACAAACATGCAAGAAAAGAGTTAGAGACATGCAAAGTAAGGAGGATAAGAAAAAAAAAAAAGAGTAGGTAAAGTTAAACAAAAAAGTGGGTTAGTTTACGCTATGAGCTACATCTACATTCGTGTTAGTCTAATTTTTTTTTTTTTTTTTTTTTATTGCTGGCATCACGCTGGCATGTCACAAGCTGGCATTCATCGTCAACAGACTCATCCTCGAGCACCACCACCAGAGCTCCTGTTGTTAACTTTCTTTTTTAATTTTAAACAACGTTAATATTTTTAAATATGTCTGTCAAGACGGTTCTTAAACACATTAACGCTGGTAGAATGAACGACTGACGCGGGAAGATTATTCCATTTATCAATTACTTTAAACGTAAAGAAGTTTTTAGCGATATTAGTAATGAAACGTCTGCCACGCAACTTGAATCCGTTATTGCGAGTATTACTATTATCGAAAGTGAACAATTTGTCAAAATTTACGTTATCGATGTTATTAACGATTTTGAAAACTTCAATAAGCTCCCCCCTTAATCTCCTAGTTTCGAGTGAATACAAGTCTAACACTTTAATCCTATCTTCATAAGGCTTATTGCGCAATGCCGGAATAAGTTTCGTGGCACGACGCTGAACCCTTTCTAACCTATCAATATCCTCACGCAAGTACGGGCACCAAAACTGAACGGCATATTCCAAATGAGGCCTGACTAGGGACTTGTAAAGGGGCAATATAATATCCTTCGATTTAAATTCGAAATTACGCGCTATGAAGCCTAACATCCTATTAGCTTTTGCTATGTAGAGGAATTACGGCATTTGGAAGAGTGAAGTCCATGGTGTAGTGGTTATCGCGTCTGACCGGCAATCGGAAGATCCCGGGTTCGATTCCTAGGTGGTACTTCATTTTTTCATTTGTTGTTTTCTCTTTCTCGTCTTGCGCGGAATATCTCCTATACAAGCGTCGTTCTTTACGTTATTTATACTGCGTGTTCTTTGCAGTTGAATGTATATATATATATATATATATATACATACATATCTATATATACAAATACATACATACATACATACATATATATACAATAAACAGAGAAGTAAAAATAATAAAAAATTAAAAATTAAAACCTTAAAGGATTACAGATTTGTAAGGAGAAATATCGATTTTTAGCACAAGATCAAATGGATTATAAAAATACAAATTTATACTGGAACTCTGCCGGGTTTTAACACAATGCTGCCTATGGTCAGGTTTCGATATATATAAAAAAATAAAATGCAAATTAAAAGTTAATCGATTTTAGCACAAGATCAAATGATTATAAAAATACAAATTTATATTGGAACTCTGTCCGGGTTTTAACACATTGCTGCCTATGGTCAGGTTTCGATATATATAAAAAAAAAAAATAAATAAAATGCAAATTAAAAGTTAATAAAGTAGAAGACAAGTTTACCAAAGATTTAATGTTTTACACTTCTTATCTAAATCTGTTTTAAAGGAATTCAACATAACAGGATCGAGTTGAAAAAGACCTTTGCTTATGTTGAAGTTATTTGAAAGTTGGATAATGGCAGACTCAAGAATATTTCTATTAACAATGTTGCTTGAATGGAATAAAACTGAAGCATTATTCCAATCAATACAGTGGGCTAACTCTGACAAATGGACAAAAAGGGCACTGGACAACTGTCCTGTTCTAACGGAATATTGATGCTGTTTTATACGTGTTATTTATTTTTTCTTTTTTTCTTTCTGTAACCTATATATAGGCTTAACCTTTTTATGTACTTCAGTGTTCCTGAGGATGTCATTAGACGAAAGCGCTCGAGCACCATTTTGTGTTTCCTTTCCTTCGTGGTTTTATTCATCATGAAAAATATTGATAATGAATAAAACCACGAATGAAAGGAAACACAAAATGGTGCTCAAGTGCTTTCGTCTAATGACATCCTCAGGAACACTATATATAACAACCTTAACCTGTGTGATCTCCGATTGCGTGTGCTAACCAGGGGGCAACCAGGGGGCTTTGCCCCCTCAGACCCCCCCATGATAATATATACATAGTAAACTTACCTTATTGTGGAGGTGGATATAGTTCCGCGGTGGTTTTGAGGAAGTAATGTAGGTAGTCAGTTCATGAATGCTCATTTGCGTGCAATAGGAAATGTTTTAATCTGCACAAAAATAACAATCTAAGTTGCACTGTGGGCATTTTCTAGTTTTTGGCAAAATTCCATGCTTTTGGAAAAAATCAATAGCCACTTTATTATTATACACATATTTTTTTATGCACTTAAAAGAAAGTCAGACTGCACTTGTCACAATCCACCATAATTATGAACTGTGGCTGAGAATGAGAATGATGCAGGCATGATGTTTATACATGCTGTGCTCTGATTGGCCAATGTAGGTTGTAGGTATATCATCATATGGAACCTATAATTTTTCTACGATTTATAACTTTCTTAATAAGCATTTGTACAAGTTACAGATTGTAGTTTCGAACAAAACGGTAAAACACCCAAAGAAATTATGGTTACACCTTCAGGGTCACTGTTGGTGAAACATTCAATAATACGGTAACCCATGACTTAACCTAACCAATCATCAAGGGCATACAGTAATAAATAATAAACAATTCCTCATGAAGGTGTTTTTACTTACATTCTTTACTTTAGTGATTTTTTAGTGTGGCATTGTTTACTAGAAACTTTTGGGGGTGGCTTCCTTTCATTGATCCAAAATTTAGCCAAACTCTTAAAATTTGGATGTATAGTACATTGGGCTAATCATGAAATTATGCACCTATGTTAAAAATTCATAATTGTGCTGCTAGTTAGGCTGGCCTAAGGTTCTGTAGCATGAATTTTTATGTAACTTAGATCAACATTAACATGAAAATAAGAGTTATATTTGGCAAAATTTAAGAATCAAGATGCAATTTTGAGACAGTCCATGCTCACCTATTCCTCTTTGAGCTCACCTATTTGTATTTAGTTGGGGAGTAAGAAGAAATCATCTTTTGTTGTTCTCACATCTGGAAGATGTCTCAAACTTGTGCAATCTCAATATATTTGTTGTACCTTGATTTAAAAGTGGAAACATTGCTTACAGTCATGATACTCTCAGGGAGCATGTTCCAATGACTAACTGTTCTTACAGAGAACCAATTTCCCGTCAGTGTTGTTTGGTTCTCCAGTGATCAAGATGATTCAACTTTAATCTATGGCCTCTTGATATCTGGGAGCTAGGACAAAAGAACCTAGAGTACAGGAATACCTCGAAATTTGTCGTTAATTCATTCCAGAATAATACGATGAAATTCAAGGTAGATTATCACACGTTTCAATGAGAAAACATTTTACTGAATTATATTATTAAACAGATTAATTAATCAAATTCTACTAATTTTTTGGTAAAATATAATGTATATTGCGTTGGTAAACAGTTCAATTTCGTCAATTTCGATCATTTTTTTTTTTCACATTTTAAAAAAAAAATGATGAATCTGTGAATATGGATGATATATTGCGAAACTATAGGTAATAAAAGATTGATGATGAATCTGCAAAATGATTCACTTTGAAATGACGAATTTTGAGGTATTCCTGTACTGTATACCTGTGTGTCCATGCACCAACTTATATACTTGTATCATGTCCCCCCTAAGTCTCCTATCCTTCAAGGTCTGTATCCTTAATTGTGTACATTTCTTCTTGTATTCCAAATTTGTAACCTTCAGAACCAGCTTGGTCCCTTTGCTCTGCACCTTCTCCAGCAACTCTATGGTCTGTCTTTGGTAAAGATTTGGTAGAACACATCCACATAAACTAGTGACAAAAATAGATTTTTTTGGTGTATTTCATGCTGTTTCAATTGAATCTGACCTTCATTTTTGGCACAAATGCACTGTTATGGAGACATCCCCCCCCTGACTTTGAAGAATAGGGGAAATTGTGGGCAGGTCCGGCGCCCTTAGCAGGACTGCAGCTGGCGCCCCCACCCGCTTCCCACTTCACGATTGGGTTTGCCCACAAAGTAATCAAGGTACCATATTGAAGAAACTATTTGCCTTACACTGATCTATTTTAATTTGCTAATACATACATTTATTATAAAATTATAAAATCATTTCACAGTTCAAGAAAGTGTCATGACCAATCAAAACAGCGAGTAAAGCGAGGCATATGTAGTAACAAATCAGAACGCTCAAAAGTGCTAAAATATGCGTGTAAAAAGGACATATCTACTGTTTTTTCCAAGTAAGAAGGGCATATGTCACATAAAAACAGTTATTCGCTTATTGACGACTCCCGGAACTCATATTAAGCCGTAAATAAGCCGAGTCGCTTATTGACGACTCCTGTCTGTGCGCGCAACATTTTTAAATCGCTTATTTACGACTCCCGTCCATAAAGGGTTAAAGGTCGTGATAGTGAAAGTTCTATAATGACCCAATAAGATGAATAAGTTAATTATGTAAATATCAGTCAAGCTAAACTAGTGTACATACGTCGTACAACCTTTCATCATTTGTCTATGCTTCTCATTCCTTCATTATTTTTTTCATGTTGTTCTTACATAATACTATCAGACGTGCCCCTCAGATCTTTGGCGCCCTTAGCATTTACTAACCTCGCCTAATGGAAGCGGCGGCCCTGATTGTGGGCTAAAATGGCCAGAATCAATTGAAACAGCATGAAATACACCAGAAAAACCTATTTTCATCAGTAATATTCATGGTAAAAGTAACCTAACCTAACCTGGTACTGTGGTACTTACCTTTCTGGGTCCTGACAATGACCCAACCTTACCTTTCTGGGTATAATTGCTTATGGCATTGAATGCCCAGTTAGGTCAACTGTATACCCTTGACAATTGGTTAAGTCATGATATTTTCATTAAAACTAATGAAAAAAAACACAACTTAACCTAACCAATTGTCAAGGGCATACAGTTGACTTAACTGGGCATGGGTACCTATAATGAATTTTGGACCTGGAAAGGTAAGTAGTACCCCTAACCTAACCTAGGCCTAGATGATGTCCCACTCAGACTGGGAGCTTCTATCACAGACAGCCATTCTAAAGTGACTGTTGAATTCAAATTTTAGCCACCGGACCTGCGCAGGAGAATCACGTGACAATGGGGCAGCTGCTGATTGGCTAATGATAATAACATGACTACATACATCACAGGACGAGATGGTTTGACTAGTGAATAATGGCACTAAAATTTAATAATTTAAAAAATAAACATCTTGATAAATAGGAATTTCCACTAAAATTATTATGGGTCATACCATATGAAGTCACCTAGAGGTCCTCAGGTCACCCTCTCAGAAAATTCTGAAAAAATTATCATTTGTAATTCTATCAAACTTAGGCACAGATCCCAAATTTTAGGTCAATATTACTTAGTTTTTGAGATACAGCAATTTCAAATTATCCTATTTTTCCTTATTTTTTGGCGTCATTGGCAAAATTACACAAATGTCCAACTTTAGGCAACCATATTTTTTTTGTTTATCCCTTCACAAGGCTGATATTTGGTATATATGGTAAACAGTAGTCATAGAATTGATATTTGATTTCAAATCAAACCTCTCTCTCTTATAGTTTGCCATCTACAAGGCTTCAAACATCAAAGAAAGCTTAAAAATTCACTAATGGTTACCCTCTTTTCACTGGTATGGTACTGATAAAAACTATTCATACTTGAGAGCTAAAATTAATTTTACAGTTTGTCATAATGTATTTGTAGTCAGAAATGCTTTCAAAAGCTCTTTAATGTCTAGAATAATAGAATTGGAAACAATAACTAAAAAAAATAAAAAAAATTATTTTTGCAAAATGAAGCCCGTATTCATGCCATTATTACCCCATCAGGACTGTTAGCCATCACTTTCATATTTTTACCATATGTTGATATACATTTAGGCAAACTACAGTCAAAGTTTGGTTTTGGTGGTCAGCTTCCTTCAATATTTAAGCTGCATCAGCTGGAGGGTGTCATATGACCTTCACTGCAGTGAGCCTGGGGGGTGTCAAATGACTTTTGATCAGATCTGAGCCAGAATTTCAAGCTGATGGCCTGAAAAATGGATGGAACTTTTTGATCTGGCAGTCTGTGAGCTGTTGCCATCAGGGCATCCTCAAATTTCTCATATATATGGCTTGGTGAGAGTCCCATATATTAGGGTGGTCCACAACAGCATTTTTTGGAATTTTAAATTCGGTCACATCTGCCCTTGTTCTATTCCCCCACAAGAATAAACGTGCCAATTATCTTTGCTCTAGGACCTTTTTATGCACTTGCTCAAAATGAAACAATTTGAATAATGACTTGACAATTTATGACTGGAACATTTATTGAACAAGGATAATAATGATTTGACAATTTATGGCTATATTATGTTATAATGTTCCAGACGAACAAAGACCCTAGGATCCACTCATGGCTGGTCTAACTAACTGTTTTCATAATTGTGTATTGTGTATGTCCTCTGTGGTGGCTGAGGGGACCTACAATTTTACGTGGGTTCCGAACCACAAGAACATAAGAAATTTATGTAACAACTGTCTGTACATTGGCAATGACCAATTTTTGCAAAACTAAATAATTATTATCAATTTAAAACTAATTAATTATCGATTTAAAACTAAAGAGTCTCTGGATCCAGAGGATCAAGTCATAATAGACTACTATCCACAAATATGTTACACTCTATATCTATTTATAACTGACATGCAAATATATCAGATCCAAAGAATCCAGTCAATTTCATTACGGTATCCATCAATACTAGTACCTTGCCAATGAAAAATAAGTCACGGTCCATATTGATTGTGAACCATGTCAAAATTTATAACCATATACATTACAATATATATACTTAGGAGGAAAAGTGTAGGTGTGGCTATAAAGACTGTACAGTAATGTAGAAATGTGTGTGCACCCATTTTGGGTCTCCCATTTAAAGGTGTTTGTGGAGCAAGTGAAGATCATGAGTTTTCAATACCTCACAGAACTATGGGGGGCACCGCTCGGCAGAGGAATCTCTTTAAATGGGGTGTGTAAGGACAGAGAGTATCCCCTAACCCAAGATGCTGCCTCCCTATATCCCACAACACTTGTGTTGAGCTGTGGGATCTTTCACCACAAAGCCTTAATTTTACTACTTTAAACTATACCCAATCTATCAACATATGCGTCTAATCAATTTTTAAACATGTTTATAGACGTGCTACTAATTACTTCTACTGGCAAACTATTCCACCTATTTACTATTCTGTGCGTAAAAAAGTTTTTCGCAACTGTTGTCTCGAACCTTCTACTTGTCAACTTACACCCGTTATTTCTAGTCCTATTATATTGAGATATTTCAAAAAAGCTATCTCTATCTACATTATTGAACCCATTCACAATTTTGAAAATCTGGATTAGATCACCCCTTAGCCTCTGAGTCTCGAGTGTAGTCAATTTTAACTCCTTAAGCCTATCCTCGTACGACTTTGACCTAAGCGATGGAATCATCTTAGTTGCTCGTCTTTGAACTCTTTCGATTTTGTCTATATCCTTGTGCATATGTGGATTCCAAAATTGGACCGCCTACTCCAAATGGGGTCTAACTAATGATTTATAAAGAGGAACTATAATATCGCGCGATTTGTACTCAAAATTTCGAGCTATAAAACCTAACACTTTGTTCACCTTATTGACCGCTGCTGTACTTTGTTTCGCTACTTTTAAGTCACCATTGACTATAACTCCTAAATCTTTTTCCTGCTCTATGCTTGTTAACTCCTTTCCTGACATATTATACACAAAATTACTGTTGCGCAAACCTATATGTAAAATTTTGCACTTATCAATGTTAAATCTCATTTGCCATGTGACTGACCAATCAACGATTTTATTCAGATCTTCCTGGATTTTACCTCTATCTTCATCATTAATCACCCTACCACCCAGCTTTGTCTCATCTGCAAACTTTGAAACTGTACTGACTTGGCCAACATCTAAATCATTAATATATATAAGAAAAAGCAAGGGGCCCAATACAGAACCCTGAGGAACACCACTCGCTACATTAGCCCAACACAACTCCACTCCATCAATGACCACCCTCTGTTTCCTACCTCGCAACCACTCTTCTATCCAATTTATTACTATACCCCTGATTCCATGAGCTTTAGTTTTCTCAATGAGTCTTTTGTGCAGTACGGTGTCAAATGCTTTTTGAAAATCTAAATACACTACATCAATCACCCGATGACTATCGTAAATGTCAACTATGCTTTGAAAAAATTCTAAAAGATTAGTTAAGCAAGATTTGTTTCGCCTAAAACCGTGCTGCACTTGAATGAAGGGTTGGGAACTAGGGGAAGAGAGAGGGCTATTAGTACTATTTATATGATTAGTAGTAGAAACTGAGGCAGGAGGGGTCATAACTGGAGTCTCAAGAGATTCTAATTTTGCTGTCAGGAGCATCACATTTTCTTCAAGCCTCACTCTGGCCTCCCTCTCATGTTCTAACTCATTCCTCAGGACTTCCATGCTTGAGCACCACCTGCAAACTAACTGTTCATTATTATTAGCTATTGTAAACATGTAAGTGGCAAATTTCCCTTCACAGCAACTGCAAGTACTTGATGGGGGTGCCATGATTTTAATTAGTTAAAAAACAAAACAGGCATTTGGAAATTAATAAATTACAATGTAGGTCTACTGTGTGCTTAATGTGCCATCACCTGCGCAAACCCGCAAAAATGTTCTTGAAACGCAGGAACAGGTTCTTGTAACAAATTTATACTAAATGAATATATAATTAAGCTACCGAACGAAAGATCTGTAAAAGAAAGAGTATTAATAGTACTTATCTGTCTGCAATTCGACTGTGACTTTTTTCCTTTTTTCCCACGGTGTGTGACCACACACTACCTGATCTTCTGAAGGAAGGGAAAATGAACCTTATGGCTCCTTGTTTTCTGATAGATTTGAACAAACGAGGCAAGCCATGTGCACTAGCCTTGGTTTAATCAAATAATATAGTACTGAATAAAGTCAATAAATGAAATATATTCGTTAGTGAATGATTAGTAACACGAAGTAATTTAGTTAAGAATGCACCAAACCAGGCCTGTAGCCAAGGGGGGCACCAGGGGGGTCAAAGCCCCACCTGGAAAATAATATGCCCCCCCTGGGAAAACCAACCACAATGGTGTTCCATGCTACAAAAATGCCAAAGCCAACTTGTTTTACTTGCCTTTGAAAATAAGAGAACGAAGCAAATAGACATGTTTGAATTCCTAAAGAATTTCGCTAAAAAAACTCGCCGCATACAGTTATTCTAAAATTAAAAAAACTTACTTTTATTTACACTAAATTTAGACTAAATATTGTATTCTATAACCCAATATGCCTATCTATATGTATCAGTTTGATCATTTTTTTATTTAGCCTACAGTGTTTTACTTGTTATAGTTTTGAATGTAATTTTCTGCAGTATATTTTGATATTCACAAAAAATGACATTAAATTTTTTCATTGTCCCCCATGTCAATTTCTCCGCCCCTCCTACTGATTTGGTCTGGCTACAGCCCTGCACCAAACACTTTTTTTTTTTTAAAGACACCTCAATGAAAACCACTTATTCAGTTGATAACACTGGACACTCGATAAAACATGTCTGTTCACAAGGAAAGACTGATCACATATATGGGAAGACTGATCACGTATATATGAAAGACTGATCACATATGTGGGAGTTGTCTTAGGAGCATTGTTGTGGAAGCTATATAAATAGATATAATACATGCACATGTGCCACAATTAGAACTGTTTATCCTAAATGTAAATATGAAATTTACGTTGAATATTTATATATAGATAATGCTAGTGTAATTTCAGACCACACAGGGATGGTGGCCTGATTAAGGAACATCTGGATCCATAGTATCCTTAATCCAGGGGTGTGCTGGGATCAGTTTGTTCCAGTTCACCTGAACTGGTTGTTAAATTTTGATTGGATTACTGAACCATTTGTTTGTTTTTGACAAATATTTAATAGTCTATGAAATTTATTTTTATCTAAATTGTTTTTCATTTTTTCAGGATTTCATAGAAAAATATAGGTAGTATCACAAGCAGTGGTTGTTTCAGTATTTATTTAGTTTTTGATGAAGAATTAGTTTATTTTTAGGTAATTGTCATTAGTGAGTATAAAGAATGTTAAATAATTTCTGTCAAAATGTTACAAAATGCTGTTTGGAAAAGCTAAAATGCGTTGGCTTCCAGAGCTCTGTCCCAGACCCCCGAGTTTAATGACTCTCACCATTCATGCTTGCTGATTTACACCCCTATCTGTATCAGAACTAGTTGTTAAGAAATTGGCAGCACACTCCTGCCTTAATCCTCCCCCAACTTCCCGATCTGCCTTTGTCACCCAGTGGGAAAAGCTTAGAAAATGCTCTGCAAGTGACCTTAATAAAATTCAAATACTATTTCCTACATTTCTTTAGAGTGCTTTAAGTATGAGATGAATGTTGAGTAATCAAATAGAGGAATACCTCAAAATTCATCATTAATTCTTTCTGGAATAACATGATGAAATACGAAATTCGAGGTAGATTATAACATGTTTCAATGAGAAAACATTTTACTTTATTATGTTAGTAAACAGATTAATTAATTAAATTCTACTCATTTTTTGGCAAAATTTACAATATATTGCGTTGGTAAACAGTTGAATTTTGTCAATTTTGGTCATTTTTTTTCATATTTTTAAAAAGAATGATGAATATGGATGATGGATTGCGAAACTATAGGTAATAAAAGATTGATGATGAATCTGTGAAATGACTAAATTCGAAACAACAAATTTTGAGGTATTTCTGTAATTCATTTGTAGGGACTTCACTTTTAACACACGTTTAAGCAGTACATATTTACTAAATTGAGGACATGGCGAATTTAAGAAACTGAATATTTAAGTTGGAATCTTGATTTCAGAAGTATTTTTCAGTTTCAGGTTCCTTATTAAATGACAGAAGGATGTAAAGTTTTATCTGTAATTCTCAAATGTTTCAGATGATCATTTTTCATGATGTATGTATGTGTAATGCTGAAATATATTTGTTACTCTGATATTTTTAATTTGTGTTTTTGTATAAATTATGGTAATTTTGAAAAAAAAATTAAATTGAAGGAAGCTGACTACCAAAACCAAACTGTAACTGTAGTTTGCCTAAATGTATATGAACATATGGTAAAAATATGAAAGTGATGGCTAACTGTCCTGATGAGGTAATAATGGCATGAATATAGGCTTCTTTTTGTAAAAATAAAATTTTCCAATTTTTTTTATTTATTGTTTCCAATTCTATAGATAATAAAGAGCTTTAGAAAGCATTTCTGACTACAAATACATTGTGACAAACTGTAAAATTAATTTTAGCTCTCAAGTATGGATAGTTTTTTATCAGTACCAGTGAAAAGGGGGTAACCATTAGTGAATTTTTAAGCTTTCTTTGATTTTTGAAGCCTTGTAGATGGCAAACTATAAAAGAGAGGTTTGATTTGACATCAAATATGGATTCTATGACTACTGTTTACCATATATACCAAATATCACCCTTGTAAAGGAATAAACCAAAAAGATATGGTTGCCCAATGTTGAACATTCGTGCAATTTGCCATTATGTTAAAAAATAAGGAAAAAAAAGCATAATTTCAAATTGCTGTATCTCAAAAACTATAAGTAATATTGACCTAAAATTTGGGATTTGTGCATAAATTGGATAGAATTACAAATGATAATTTTTTCAGAATTTTCTGAGAGGGTGACCTGGGAAGTTGTTCAAAATTTGGGTGATTTCATATGAATGACCCATATAGAATAAAGTATTCACATGGTTTTTTTTTCATTCTATCTCGCTGTATTAATATCAATATCGAGTTTAGTGGATGTGTTCTACTGAATCTTAACCTATATCTTTTATAACAGAGACCAACACTGGACTGCATATCCTGAAATTGGCCTAATCAAAATAAGGTACAATGCCAAAAAGATTTCTTTATTCATAAACTGAAAGCTCCTTTTCATTATGCCCAATCTGGAACTTGCCTTTGTCACAACTCTCATTATATGGGCAGCTTCTTTCAAATTTGCTGAGACATAGCAGCCAATAGATCCTAATTACTAACCAAACCTAATCAGTATAACCTAACTAATTCTAGTTGATCTATTCTAACATAATTTAACGTAGGCTTTTACCAAGTTGTTATGGACTCTGCCACTGAAGTGTGTCTGGATTCTTGAAATTCACCTTACATTTTTATTTTTGTATAATATTTGTATCAAATTAAATTTCATTGTCAAACTGAAAT
Source organism: Bathynomus jamesi (assembly GCA_023014485.1). NCBI lineage: Eukaryota > Metazoa > Arthropoda > Malacostraca > Isopoda > Cirolanidae > Bathynomus > Bathynomus jamesi. Next base: position 499,417 of record JAJOZX010002516.1, read on the forward strand.
AAATTAAAGATGGAAAATGTATAAAACCAAAGGATATTTTGGTTAATATTAGTTTTGGCACATGACCTGGACTTTGGGATGACTAGGTTTTTTGGAGCAAGAATAGTTTACATCCCCCTGACGCAAAAGGGGACACAAACTACACTAGGTCAAAGTTTGGGAATGTAAACTACACTAGGATCTTTAGGAGACATTTTTTAAATGAATCCATCAAATAAAATGTTAAAACTAACGAAAATATTGCGACAACCTAACCAATCATCAATTTATATATATATATAAATATATAAATTGATGATTGGTTAGGTTGTCATAATATTTTCATTAGTTTTAATGTTCTATTTGATTAGGTATATGTGGACAAAGTTGGGGAATGTAAATTACACTAGGATAATGTAGGGGAATGTAAACTACACTAGGCACCACAGGGGGACATAAACTACACTTGCTCTGGTTTTTCTTATGTAGAATTTAAATCTGAATCTATTTTCTTCTATGGTACAGTATTTCTTGTACAAACTGATATTAACAGATATATAAAATGTTTTTGAATCAATTAACCCTTTACCACCCACATTTTTCGTAGGGTTAAGTTATGAATGTGTGTATTTGACAGGTTACAAATTCATCTGTTTGGGCAGTAAAGAGTTAAAATTGATTGAAATCATATGATAGTAATTATATTTTTTACCCCTGTGCGTCAATTTTGATATGAAAATAGTTTTTCTGGTGTATTTAGGTATGTTTTATTCAAATCTGACCTTCATTTCTTGTGCAAATGAATTATTGAATGCCTGGTTAGCAGGGCCGGATTAAGACCTTTAGAGGCCCTAAGCACTTAAAAGATTTTGGTGCCCCATATATATGTAATTCAAAATATAAACAAAAATAAACCATAAAATAAAATTTTATTTTTTGAAATGAAACAAAACTTACAGTAAGATGGAAAATAATGTTTATTTTTGTATACTTCCACTTCATTTATATTTGAAAAGTTTTCTCCTACTTTTTTTAATTGCAAAGTCTTTGATCAGATCCTCAAAACTAATCTTACGTAACACATCTGCTTCTATACTTAGTAGAGATAAGGCATCCAGCCTGCCTTGTTGCATAGTTGTTCTGTTGGTATTTTTAATATACTTCAACTGAGAAAATGAATGCTCAGCTGAGCAATTTGTGACCATTAATGTTAAAAATATACGAAAGGCAATTTCTACATTTGGGAAGGCACACTCAATATTGTCTTCTACAATTATTTTATAAAGTTCAGCATGACTGAATCTTGTTTTTACATTTACTATAGCACACAAAAATATTTAATCTATATGTATTTTTAATATGGCGCTCAAAGATTTGATATAAACAAAATAATAACGCAAAGCGTAAAGTGTGTGATTACAACAAAATATATTTATTCTCTCAAAAGGGTTGTTGTTCACTACAAATTCAAACAATGAAAAAAAATAAATACTATATATGAATATATATAATTCAGTTTTCAACAGCTTATAGGCTATAAGCCGCGATTATAATAGTATAATAAATCCATGGTAAATCCGACAATGGAAAATTTCTGTGGTGCCCCCCCTTCCCTTGATGCCCTAAGCACGGGCTTATTTTGCTTAATGGTTAATCCGGCCCTGCTGGTTAGGTTAATTGAATGGCCATTTAGGTCACCTGTATGCCCTTGATGATTGGTTAGGTTGTCATGATATTTTCATTAGTTTTTATGAAAATATCATGACTTAACACAACAAATGAAAATATCATGACAACCTAACCAATCGTCAAGGGCATACAGTTGACCTAATTGGGCATTCAATTAACGTAACCAGGCATTCAATAATTCATTTGCACAAGAAATAAAGGTCAGATTTGAATAAAACACCCAAATACACCAGAAAAAGATTCACGGAAATTTCATCGCCAGAAATCTCATTGCCGGAAATTTTATCGCTGGGAAATTACATCGTAAAGAATTTTAATCACTAGGAATTTTGTTCGCAAGGAAAATACATCGCCACACCATAGAAATATATATTATTTTAGTTAATGTATAATATTTTATTTGAAGGAAAAAAAAGTAAATAGCATTTATTTTTATTTGCATTTGATTATATTATATAAATAAATAAAAAATAAGATATAAAAAGGAAATAGCAATTATTTTTATTTACATTTATTTATATTAATAATATATAAAATTTTGTTACTTATTATTAATCATTACTATCAATAAATGAATAATAGAAACATAAAAATAAGAAAAATTAATTAAATGCAGAACTTGTAAAATTTTAGAAACCAAAATTGTGAGCAATACCTCGTAAATAATAGAGTACTTCATGATTTTCATAATCATTTACGATGTGCTGGATTCTTGCTGCAACATCTCTATATTTCTTAGAAGGAGGAATTTCTGCACCAGCGACATATTGTTCTATTTTTCCTTCGTTTCTGCTTTGTTTGTCTTTTATGAATTTCCATATTGTTGGATGAGAAGCCCCAATTAATTCGCTGAATGCTCGGTGCCATCCTTCGCATGAGCTATTTGTTTTAAGAGCACCTTGTGGGGCTGTATCAAAGCAGTTCCAGAATGCATGGGCAAAGTGAGGAGGTTGGCGAATTAAATGATGATCAGGGCGGCCAATCCACGTATCTTACATACAATCTAAAACTGGCTGAGCTTCCTCTGGAAAATTATTATTATTATCACACAAATCTTCAAAACAACGAACTACATCATTAAGTGGCACGAATGCGATGGCTGGGATCATGCACATTTTCAATGCAAATTCTGCATCATTTTCATACAATTGCTGCAGTCTGTTTGTCTGAAGATTTCAAAAGATACATTGGGAGAAATGAAAAAAGCAACCTTTTTGTTGACAATCTGGAAAGGCTGCACTAAAGGCATTGATCGCTGCAAGCTCGAAATCTGTCATAATTGTTGTAGGTGACAAGTTTGGTTCCAAATTCTTTAGTTCCACTAAAAGTCTGCTGTAAGTATTTTCACTTCTTCGAGTCAATAACACACAAACAACAGGAATAATATCACCATTTATGACTCAATGTATTGTATAGAGTTGTTTGAATGAAGGTGGAACAGTCTTAAAAGTTCCATCTGCATACCAACATCTTGAATTAGACAATAACTAGATTTCGCTGAGTAGAAAATATCAGGATTCTATTTGGGCCATTGTTGCTGTTGAACAAAAGAAAAGGTTCATTTGAATGTGTCACTCGGTACTCAGGAGGAATGTTCAAATCATTTAAAGTTGCTGGATTGGGAGGCACTTGTCCTGCTTGATTTTGAGTGTTTTGGATTGTCTTCTTTAAAGATTCTGTAGGGGGCATCTGGCCGATGACTGCTTGAGATAACCCAATGTAGGCTTGTGTTACAATACAATGAGTCCCATCTTGAGTCGTGTGAGCGTTCTCTTTCACTGCATTGAGAACCTTGGTTACTTCAACACGAGCATGCCTGCATGATTGTGTTCTCCAACTCGTTTGGTAATTGAGCAATTTTCTGAATGAAGGCGTGCCCGACAATGCATTTTGTAAAATTGATCGCATTTCCAAAATACTTTTTGTCCCCTTGCCTTCTCTCTAACAAATAGATGACCATTATCAATCTGTTTCCGCTGATTCCTTGTGCTTGAAACATAGTTGAGGGGCATATTGAATGTACGGCCTTTTCTTATATATATAACACAACCATGCACCGACAATACCAAGTCTATAATGATCAAATTCGTATTATAATTTCAAATAATATAGACTCCAAAATCTTAAAGGTCTATTTTAATGATTACAGGGGCGGGGCTTTTATGCAGGGCAGGACAAATGGGCTAAAACTAACCAGTGATTAAATTTGTATTATAATTTCAATTAATATAGACTCCAAAATCTTAAAGGTCTATTTTAATGACTACAGGGGCGGGGCTTTTACGTGGGGCAGGACAAATGGGCTAAAACTAACCATTTTAATAATTTTCCCCATCTTATCTTCTTAAAACAGGCACCTGCATTTTAAAACTAACCATTTTAATCTTGTAACCTTTCTCCCATCTTATCTTCTTAAAACAGTCACCTGCATTTACGTCAAAAAAGGGCCAAAATGAGACACTTAATCATAATCTTATAATTATCAGTCCCATGATCATTTAAAGCTTCGCATGTACATATAACTCATATACAGGGCATCCCAAAAAAATGTATACACACTTTAACGGCTGATAGCTCAATTGATGTTTCTTTCTTTCCAAGTTAAACCCATTAGAATTAATAATGGCAGTCAGACTAAGCTTTGAACAAAGGAAATTCATTCTAAAATGCTACTGGAAGTGTGAAAATGCAGTTGAAGTGCAAAGACAGTTTAGGAGGGAGTTTCAAACAGATCCACCAACGCGACTTACCATCACTCGAATTAGAGATAAGTTTGAAGCCGATGGAACTGTTCAGAATGTCCACAAGAAGCGTTCCGGAAGACCACAGACATCAACAAGCCCCACAAAGCAAGAAAGAGTACTGGAAACGTATCACCAAAGTCCAAGAAAATCTGTGCGGCAAGCGAGTCGTGAGGTAGGAATTTCAGAATCGTCTGTCCAACGCATTTTGAAGCGCTGTCAATGGAAAAGTTACATTCCAAGATTAGTCCATGCTATTAATGAAGATGATCCGGACCGAAGAGTGGAGTATTGCGAGTGGTACTTGGCACGATGTGGATGTGGATTGGACGAAGGGGTTTCGTAGAATACCCTCCGCGTTCACCAGACCTCACACCACTAGACTTTTTTTTATGGGGATACTTAAAAGACAAAGTCTATGCTATAAAACCTGCAACAGTCGCTGAATTGAGAGCAGCCATTGAATGAGAATGCACACAAATACCAAACGAAATGTTTCGTGATGTTTGCGATTCCATTGCTTCGCGTTATCAGCAGTGCCTGGACCAGAACGGACGTCAGTTTGAAAACAGCCATTGACAAAACAAATAATGTCTGTAGATTCTATTACATTTTGAAAATGAAATGTATTGTAATAAATACTGCCTTTATAAGTATTTAAAGTGTGTATACATTTTTTTGGGACGCCCTGTATATGTTTACAATTAACAATAACAATAATTTTTATTTGTATAAACAAATTTGCATAACAAGTTAAGAACATAAAATTATTAAGAAAAATTAATTCAGTGCAAATCTTGTTTATATATATAATATATATATATATATATATATAGAACATTTTTTAAAAAAATTTTAAAATTATTTTCTATTGTGCGGCGATGTATTTTCCTAGCGATGAAATTCTTGGAGATGAAATTGTCGCAATGAAATTTCCAGACACGCCAGGAAAACCTATTCTCATATCAAAATCAACCTGCAGGGGTAAAACAAATAATTACCACCATACGATTTTAATCAATTTTAATTTATCCAAAAATTGCTTATATATCCATTAATATCAATATGATAAATTCAGATTTAAATTCTACATACAAAAAACCTATTGTAATCCCAAAGTCCAGGTCATGTGCTGAAATGAATATTAACTGACATTTTATATACAGTATATTTTTTTATGAGGGTTTTATTTTTTATTTGAAAGTTTGATCCATTCATAATGCTTATTTCTTACACTGTGATATTGGCAAAGATTTTGGAAATATTAAAATAAAAATGTCAAGATTACAAGAAACCTTATTAAAAAAAATAGGGATCACATTGGAAAAGCTGTGTGACATTGAAGTTACTCCCTTTTTCTTTTATACAGGAAGAAGGGCCAGGGCAAATGCCCGCAAATCCCCCCCCCCTCCCCCCATAGAAAGCCAAAATCAAGGGCTAGGGTTTTGGAGATGCATAGATGCTCTGCGTTTGAAAGATTGAAAGAAAGTCATAGACAGGGGGAATGGTGGATTGAGGAAGATTGTTCCAGAGTTGACCAGTTCAGTAGATGAAAGATTCAAAATATCAATTAACCTTTGCATTAGAGAGTTGGACAGAAAAGGAATGAGAAAGTGTTGAAAGTCTGGTGGTGTGTGCTCTCCTTAAAGGAGGAGGCATGCAGTTATAAAGTTTAGAAGAGCAGTGTCCATTATAGTAGTGATAGTAAAGTGAGGGACATTGCAGTGAAGAGATGGGGATTGAAGGCAGTCAGTAAGAGGGGCAGAGTTGATGAGATGAAAAGCCTTTTATTCCATCCAGTCAAGTATAGCTGCGTAGGTTGAGCCACCCCATACATGAAAAGCATACTCCATACAGGGGTAGACTAGCCATGACCCCTATAAAGAGAGAGCAACTGAGGCAAGGTGAAGAAACTGCACAGGCAGTACAGCACACCTAACCTCTTAGAAGTTGTTTTGGAAAGAGCGTATATATGATCTTTCCATGAAAGATCATAACAAAAGGAAGCATCAAGAATGGTAAGAGAAGAGGAAGGACTAAGTTGTGTGTTGTTGAAGGAAAGGGGATAGTCATATGGAAGATTGATGAGTAGACAGATAGAAGAACTGAGTTTTTGGGGCATTGAAAGCCATGAGGTTTTCTCTGCCCCAATTAGAGATAGCCATCCTACGTGAATCATGGAGTGACTGTTGAGAGAGATGCGTTGGGAAGCAGGTGAAGTGAAGAGTGGAATCATTGACATCGGAGTGAAATAGGGCAGGAAATGTGACTTCAAGATCATTGATATATAAAAGGAAAAGAGTGGGTGACATGACAGAACCCTGAGGAACACCACTGTTAATAGCATCAGAAGAACAGTGGCCATCTACAACTGCATCTATAGATCAGCCAGAAAGGAAATTGGAGATGAAGCCACACATAGAAGGATAGAAACTGAAGGAGGTCAGTTTCAAAATGAAAAATTTGTGCCAGGCTCCATCAAAAGCTTTTGACATGCACTTAGAAATTACCATGTAATAAATAGTATATAGTCAGGGGCATACACAGCATTTCTTAAAGGGGGGGTGCGCACACACTATATATACATATATATATCAGGGGTGTGGAGCCAGAAAAAAAACTTTTGGCTCCGGCTCCAGAGCCATCTTTTTTAAATGTTTGGCTCATACTCATTGATCATACTCAACAACAGACAGATGAATACACTGTTGAATGATATTTGCAATAAAGGCTAAAAATACTCTTTAAATTTGACCTTTTTAATACATAAATCCAAAAAAAAATTATATTAATACAATTTTGATGATTAACAAAAAAATCTTAAATTCTGAAAACTGAAAAGAAACATCAAATGATATTAGCTGCATTAAAAGTTAAAACTTGAAACAAACAAATTCATACTTTAATTCTTTCATAAACTGATTTTTAAAATTCAAAATTATGTATAACAGTTTGTTCTTAAGAACAAGATTGCTTCAATCAAGTCCTCTTTCATTACTGCTCTCAAATCAGATTTTATGATTTTAAGTGCTGAAAATAAACGTTCCACACTAACTTGAGTAGATGGTAATGCAAGAACAAGTTGTGCGACATCTCGTATAATTTCAGGGTACTTAACTATTGCATCTTGTACTGACATCTTTGACTGACGATTAAATTTTTTAACTTCACTAAGAGATTCCCATACGGCTAACTTGAATTTAGTCATGGTACTAAGAGGACCACCATGTGGCACATTGTTTTCAAATCCTGATCAAGAATGTTTTTCTTTTGCACCATGTTGTTTGTCAATGATTTTTTCAAAGTCAAATTCATTATCAGAAGTGGTAGTAGAAGATGATGATGGAATGTTTTCATTTTCCTGTTCTGGACATTCTTGAGACTTTCTCATTCTAACTGCTATATCACATACAGCATTCATTGCTTTGCTTTGTTGTTCATCCGTTAATAAACATCTGTACTTAGGATCAAGATAAATGCCAGCTAACATTACATCATTTTCCAGTAAACGATTTTCTCTCGCTTCCATGGAGGTCTTGATACCTTCAGCTATGGTACCCCCCTCAGGTAGGCCTGTTCAAAAATCAACTTTTTCTTATTTTCAGGTTTCTGTACATTTTCCCATGCTTTTTGACCTGAAAAAGCCAAAAATCACAACTATTTTGACCTAGGATGTTGGGAAGCATTGCCGCATGGAGCTTTAAATTTTCTGCTGCCTTGAAATCGCCAAAGCGCCAATTCCGGGGTCCCTTGAATTATGTTTTGCACTTTAACTTTTGATCTAAACAAGATAGAGCAACAAATTAGGTATCAAATGAAAGAGCATAAAATTAATAAATAATAATAATAATAATAATAATAAATAAATAATAATTAATAATAATAATAATTATCTATCATTTTTCAGGAAACAACAGAAACTCAATCAGAATCTTGAAAACCATCTACAAGTTACAACTTCACAATGGCATTAAGCAAGGAGCTGAGGGAGCTCCGTGGGCACACAGTTGATATCTCAGAACCTCCACGTACTGTCCACAGGCAGGTGTCAACTGGGCCATCTACCAGATCTCTCATTGAAACTTTCTTGGTTGGATACCCTTCAGCTTTTATCAGTGGTTCCCAGCTTCCCACCAACAGACAGGCATTCCAGTATTTCTTTAATCTTCAGAATTTACCGGAAAATGCAGGGAGGCCCATGGTTCAAGACCTTGCATATGAAACAGTTGAATCTATCATCCCATTCTGGCAGATGGCTAGGATCAAGACAATGACCAAGTACAACGCAATGAAGCTCTTCATGAAACTACATGAGAAACATCGTGCTCTGATGAAAAGCAAAGGAAGAGCAAGTAACCCTGGAGGAAAAAGAGGAGCATTTGTGCTGGAATTAGACAGCCTGTTCGATATAGGAGCTCCAGATGCAATCCAGGAAATACAGAACAACAGACTGTTATCCAGAGAGAAGAAAGATGAGGATATCAGGTTCTACGAAGACCAAAAGACTGAGAGGAAAGGTCATATGTCTGGTCATGACAAGATTTTTGTGACAAGATCCCTGCAGCAAGCAGCGAGGAATGAAAGACTGCAGCATAGACAAGAACAAGGTAAAACTAATTACTTTGAATGTCACAAAAAGTTTTAAGTTTTAAGTTTTACTCCATTGCGATATTTAGCATGTACTTAACAATTACTGTCTTAACATGTTGTACTATTTTACAGCTGCAGCAGAACAAGAGGCAGTTGTTCATGTGGATGACATTACCTGGGGTGACTCAACTGACAATGACGCTAACACAGAGACATGGATTACCATCAGCCTCGTCCTGGATGTTCTCACCATCAAGACACTGTGACTAGTGTGACTTTGACGTTTCCAAGGAAGGTCATGGAATGTGATGTCATCTGCAATACAGCTGATCATCTTGGTTTATCAGACAATCAAGTTACTGCCATGGTTTCTGCCACCTTGAAAGCTGGAGGGGCTGATCTGGATAACTTCGTCATCTCAACCTCAACAACACGTCGCAACAGAATGCTGTCCAGGTATAATATCAGCCAGAGTCACATGTCCAAGTTTTGTGAAAACCCCCCACAGTACGCTGCCTTACACTGGGATGGAAAGTTGCTCAAAGATGTCTTGGGCAGTGAACCTGGAAGTACCTCAGAGACTTTAGCTGTGCTAGTGTCTGGTCCACCTTCATACACTGAAGGAAAGTTATTGGGAGTACCTGTCATCGACAATTCTTCTGGCACAGCTCAGGCTGAGGCTTCAATGGATTTACTGGAGACATGGGAACTTACGGATAATGTTACTGCCCTTGTTTTTGACACTACATCCAGTAACAGTGGAGTTCACAGAGGAGCTGCCAAACTGCTAGAGAAAATGCTGAACAAAAAGGTGTTTTATCTGGCCTGTCGACATCACATCCTGGAAATCCTAGTAGGAGCAGTTTGGGAGAAGCTGTTTGGGAAGGTGAAGGGGCCAGATAATCCCTGGTTTGAGCATCTGAAGGATGTTTGGATGGACTTGTCCAAGGAAAACCCAAAGATGCTGGCTATCAACAGCAAATGGCTGAAGGAAAAGAAGAAGAACAGTGAAGAAATACTCCAAGACATTCTAACAGCAGAAAGGCTTCCAAGAGCCGACTACAGGGAAATGGCTGAACTGACAGTCATTGTTCTTGGAGGAACGCCTCCTCGAGGTATTCAATGGAGTCGACCAGGCGCCATTCATCAGGCCAGATGGATGGCCAGAAACCTGTACTCCATGAAAATGCTGATGTTTGCAGATCAACTTGAGTACGACGAAGACACTGTATCAAAGCTGGAAAGACTCAACACCTTCCTTGCGCTGTTCTACACTCCTGTATGGATGATGTCAATGTCTGCTGCAGATGCTCCCGTGAATGATCTAAGTCTAATCCAGGACATGTTGAAGTACAAGAAAACTGACCCAGAGCTTGCTGATGCAGTACTTAATAAGATGGAAAACCACAAATGGTACCTGATGCAGGAAGTCGTGCCATTTGCCCTGTTCAGCAGTAGATTGAGTGACACATTGAAGCACGACATTGCTGCCCAGTTACATGCCACTGAGAAGCCAGACAGCTTCAGAACAGGAAAGCCTCTATTCCAGAGTGTCACAGCTAAGACCACCCTGGTTGATCTCATTGGCCCAGAATCACATTTCCTGCTGGACACACTGAACATTGGATCCGAGTGGCTTCTGGAACCTGTCACGTCTTGGCCACAGAATGAGGACTACAGAAAAGCGTTGGACTATGTTAAGAATCTGAAAGTGGTGAATGACATTGCTGAACGTGGTGTCAAGATGATGAGCGACTTTGCAAATGTCATAACAACAGATGCCAAGTAAAGGGACTATCTCCTTCAAGCTGTGGAGTTCAACAGACGCTGCTTTGACAGCTTCAAGAAACAAACTCAACAACTGACTGTGTAAATGTCATTATGAAATTAATCATGTAATGCTTTCACTTCTTGATCGATTAGACTTGTGACAAAATGTTAATCTCAAATTTGTGTCATGAATAAGGCGCCTTGTCTGCCTTGAGTGTGAGAAAACAAATTTTGTGATATTTCTGAAATCTTTGTATGTACCAATGTGCCATTTCTTGTTCCAAGACTATCATAATTGTATAAGTTAGAAAGAGGATTAAAAACACTTTAATTTGGTGCCTATTTTGTTGCTCTATCTTGTTTAGATAAAAAGTTATAGTGCAAAACATGATTCAAGGGACCCCGGAACTGGTGCTTTTGGCCAATTTCAAGGCAGAAAACTTAAAGCTCCATGCGGCAATGCTTCCCAACAACCTAGGTCAAAATGGTTGTGATTTTCGGCCTTTTCAGGTCAAAAAGCATGGGGAAAAAGTACAGAAACCTATGAAAATAAGAAAAAGTTGATTTTTGAACAGGGCTAACCCCCCTGTCTTAGAAAGGCAGTAGATCAGAGACTTCCATTCCTTGAAAAACTGGCCAGGAGTCAAGTCTTCGCCTTGAATTGTCTTTGTAGTGATATATGGTTGTTAAAGCAAACTTTTAAGTTTCTTCACTTGGTCCCACATTACTTCTGATAGTGTAACTTCTGGATTCACCATGTCAATAAGTACAGGTTTTAGTTCTAATAAGTGCTCTATCATCATATATGTGCTACCCCACCTAGTAGCTTGATCTAAAATTGTTACTTTTCCAGCACATCGTTTAATTATTTCTTGGATCTTTGGTTTTCTCGCAGCTACTGCAACCTGCCTCACTTTGCTTATAAGAATGGCTGCGTGTTTAATTTAGGGTGGATCGATTTTACATTTTTTTCGATTTCCATATTCTAATAGAGACAAAAACTTGCGCATGCATGAGAAAATAGCCTCTGCAAAATCTTAGCTTAATAGGTAATCATCTTCTGCCCCTGGCAGAGCGATGAAAATCATATTTTAGTAGTCAAAAATGTATTTTTAAACCCTAGCATAGAGTCATAAAATTTTGCGTGTGTGTTATTTCATGCCTAAGCAACGATATAAATGCTGTGGGAAATATATAAATGCATTATTTAAGACAAAGAGCCGATCTGAAAATATGTATAATATACATATTTTCAGATCTGCTCTTTGTCTTAAATAATGCATTTATATATTTCCCATAGCATTTATATCGTTGCTTAGGCATGAAATAACACACACGCAAAATTTTATGACTCTAGGCTAGGGTTTAAAAATACGTTTTTGACTACTAAAATATGATTTTCATCGCTCTGCTGGGGCAGAAGATGATTACCTATTAAGCTAAGATTTTGCAGAGGCTATTTTCTCATGCATGCGCAAGTTTTTGTCTCTATTAGAATATGGAAATCGAAAAAAATGTAAAATTGATCCACCCTAGTGTTTATCCGCTAAGCCATCATGAATGGCTAGCTGTAAAGTATGAACACCACAATGCATATGATGGACTCTTGAGAGGCTTGAAATTTCATCCATGATATTATTTAAATCAAGTTCTGCTGCATCATCAGGTTCCAGTTCTGGGGTCTCAGCATTTGAATCAACTGTTTCTATATCATTTTCCTCATCTCTCTCTTGGTCTTCATTTAACTTCTCAATGGTCTTGATCATGTTGGAGGCATTATCAGTTACAATACACGCTCTTTTTCTATTTCATACTCTTGTAGAACATCTTTCACAAGCCCATGAAGGTACTTGCTTGTATGTTGGGCTTGCGTATCCCGTACTGCTAATGTATGGGTTATGGTTTTATTGTTGCCATCAACAAATCTAACATTGATTGCAAAGTAGTTTATTCTTAAATTTGTGCAACTATCCATTTTTAAAAATACAAAACATCCTTGTAAATTATTTTTTAAAGCGCATTTTTCTTTGTTTGCTTTTTCTATTACCAAATGTCGAATACTATTTCTATGTAAACCAACTTTGAATTTTTGAGCCATTCCTCCTAATAAAGCAAGCATGGCTGGCTTACAAAAGACAGACAGAGGTAAAGAATTCTTTACCACTAACTCAATAATGTGATTCTTGAACTGATCTGCTGTCATGGACACAGTGACTGTTTGACTAACAAAATATTTAGTAAGATTTGGTTGACTTACTTGACTAGAAGTACTGGCAGATTTAAGTATTTGCCCCTTTTAATTCTCTTCTATAATCTTGAACACTTCAGGATGGTTACGACTTATGTGATGCCTCAAATTGAATGCTCTTGTTGAAACATTGCTCTTGTTGGTTTTGCTTGAAGGTGTACTAATTTTTGCTCCACATGTCAAAATATTTCCACCAGCATCAGTCACTTCGCAAGTGCAAACATAGTATTTATCATCTTCAGCGGTAGTAAAATATTCGAATACAATAGACTTTTCTCTAGATCCTTTAAGTTTATTCATTATTGAGGGCTTAAAAAAATTTATTTATGTATAAATGATAAATGCTTATTGTTTAGTCTTAGTTTAGTTAATGATATATGATTTTGGAGCTATAATTAATAATTATATTACAAATATTGACGTTTCTGAAAAAAATAAATATGCATTTTTAATAAAAACTATATATTAAGTTAGGTAAAGTACTAAAGTTGGGTTAGGTAAGATAAAGTTGCATTAGGTTTATTATGAATGGGCAAGGTAACTGGAGCCATGGAGCTGGCATTTTTTAATGGCTCTGACTCCGGCTCCACACCCCTGATATATATCAGTGGCGGATGGTGACTGTGTGAATTGGGTGTGTGGAATATCATGTGGAGTAAAATTAATAACTGAAATTCATGTTAACTTAGTTATTAATAAATCTTAATAGTAATATGGTAAGCATACACAATCCACCTTCTCAATATTACACTAAACACTTGGGGAATTTAGGTGAACTGTAAAAAACCTAACACTATTTTTTATGGGCTCCTTTAAGCATCAAACTTATTTGCACACAAACTCAAGTCTTCTTTTTGGAGAAAAATAGTGAGCAATAATGTCCTCATATAAGGAACTTCTTTGCTTCACATGTATAAGCAGTGTAATATGTTAAGCATATGAACCTGACGCGGGCCATGGCAACATAGGCCCTGCCCACTTTACCATATATGGAGGGTGTTCTGTCCACAGACTGCACACACACTGCCCTGATCCCTCACTCTCTCCCTTTTCCATTTGATTTGGCATGGGATAAATGTAAATTTATATTCCCAAAGTAGGGGAGAAGAGTATCATATATACTATATATGTATATTTTTTATTTTTTTTTTTTAAAGTTTGGGAAGAACCGATTCGCCTCTGTTTAAAAGGGCATATCTCGGTGGAAAAACAAAGAAAAAGTGAGAGGAAAGACAGAGGAAAAAGAAAGGGTGGAGGGGACAGTCGAAGTGGAAAAAGACCAAGGACTGCAGGGTCGAGCCCCATCATCCTTGGGTGCTAGGGCCGGGAGGGCGCACGTGAAGCCTCCAGGAACAAGCACGTACAAACGAGCACTCAAGAGCATGAGCTGAGAACCCCCTTGCGGGGATATATGTATGTATATGTATATATATATGTATATATATGTATTGTATATATACACAAACTCAGAATGGTTCCCTGAGAAACTTATATGTTAAACACAGACTGTGCATGGAACAAGGAACTCTTCTGGGAAAATTAAATCCACTATAGTCCGAATAAGTAATGGTAAATGACAAATACATAGTTTTCTTTTTCATGAAAAAGAAAAACTATGGTATTTGTCATTTACCATTACTTATTCGGACTATAGTGGATTTAATTTTCCCAGAAGAGTTCCTTGTTCCATGCACGGTCTGTGTTTAACATATATGTATATATATGTGTATATGTATGTATATGTATGGTAGAGTGTCCCAATTTTTTTTGTTCCTGAAGTTTGTCATGCACACCCCCCTAATTTCTTCCACTCATGAAAACATGCCAGCAAGATGAATTTCATTCGTGTTCTTTAATTTTAAGGGTCCTCTCAAACCATGTGTTACAATTGCTGAATGGCTACTCTCTACCTTATACTAATTGTAGCATATTTCTTTTCAGGTTATGGATACAAGAAAGCAGGAGACTGTGTGGTTGGTGGGGGTGTTGCGAAATGAACCCCTGGAAACGCTGTGTCAACTCCCGATAGTGGGAGATGTTCTTCGACGTCTGTTGTTCTTCACTCAGAAGAAAAAAACGTCCACGGCGGAAGCTGCCAATGTGGTAGCTGATGAGGTTATGGCGGTGTGGGCTCGGGCATCTATTCCGACCTCCCACAAACCCAAGTGCGTCGAGAGGATCAAGGCCCTCTCCATGGACTACGAGAAGGTTGCCAGAAACCGAAACCGTGGGGGAGAGAAGCAACTGGAGCGGGAAAAGGGATTCCAAGCCAACCTGAATACACTGTTCGAAACAGCTCATGCCAATGCCATGAAACTCATCAAAGTCCCTGAAGATTGAGACTCTGAATGACCAGCGAACCGTGCAGAAGATGTACATTGGAGCAGAGGACCTGGAGTTTGCTTGCAGGGCAGTGGAGCGGGAGAAATGCCGAGCAGCTGAAGAGAAGAGGAAGAAGAAAAGCTGCGAAGCGATGGACTCACTGCAAGCAAAAGGAACGGTGAAAAGTGGGTCTTCTTCTTCTTCTTAGTCCATGGCTGAAGCATCCAATGATGATGTCCAATATTCCTCTCCTGGTCCTTTGGCTCCTCGATCTGCTCCCAAGGACGGCCAAGTGTCGGCAAGGAGGATCATCCAATATCCCAATTTTGCTGCAGCCCTGGATCGAACTGGAACCTCAGTACGCCAAGCGATGCACATTGTGGCTCCAGCACTCGCTGCTGTGGGAGTTGAGTTATCCTCGGTCACCTTGTCCAAATCAAGTCTTCACCATTCATGGCAGAAGTCCAGGAAGAACTTGGCAGCTGGAATCAAAACTGAGTTCAATCCTGATACGCCGCTTGTTGTCCACTTTGATGACAAACTCCTCCCTGATTCGGATGGAGGGAAATCGGATCGCATACCAGTGCTGGTCAGCGGGAAGAATCTTGAGAAGTTGTTGGCGATCCCAAAAATCCCTGACAGCATGGGACAGCGGATGGCTGGAGCTGTTCTGAAGGTGTTGGACGATTGGCCGCAAGTTCAACCATGGATTGCCGGTCTCTGCTTCGACACAACAGCGGCGAATACCGGTATTTACAGCGGTGCTTGTACGATTATCCAGGACCAAATGGACCGCCGTGTTCTTTTCCTGGCTTGCAGACACCACATGATGGAATTGGTAATCACCTCAGTCTTTGACCTGTTCTTCAGGTCTTCTGGCCCGGAAATTGCGCTGTTCGCTCACTTCAAATCCAAATGGGAGTTCATCGACCAGAAGCAGGCTTCTCCGTTCAACGGTGATGGCCCAAGCGACATCCTTTCGGAATGGGTGGCGTTGAAAAAAGAGCAGATTGTCCACTTCATTGAAGACCAGCAGCTTGAAGTTGGCCACCCAAGAGATGATTACCGGGAGTTCCTGATCCTTGCTCTGGTCTTCCTCGATGGTCATGGCAAATGAGATCTCCGGTACAATCGTCCTGGAGCATACCACCAGGCCAGGTGGATGGCCAAAGGCATTTACTGTCTTAAGATGTTCATCTTCCGAAGCCAATTCCACCTGACCACTCACGAGGTCCGGTCACTACGCAGGATAAACATCTTTGCCATCACCATCTACCTCCAGAGGTGGTTCGAGGCTCCATTGACGGCGGATGCGCCCATCAATGACCTGGAGCTGTTGGAGGACCTAGAGTGGTACAAGGCGGTGGATCATGATGTAGGTACTGCCGCATTGACGAAATTCCGGGGCCACCTCTGGTACCTAAGCGAAGATTTAGCTGGACTCGCTATGTTCTCCTCCAAAACCACCGGTGCAGAGAAGATGGCCATGCTCCAAAACCTGCACAAGAAGACCGAAAACCCAAAAGATCTGCGTTGGCTGGAGGGAAAGAGTGTCTTGACTGTGAGACGGTCGGATTTGAGCACCTTGGTCACGAAAAGGACTCAAAACCTTTTTCATTGCCTGAAGCTGCCGGTTCCAAAAACCCCCAAAGATCTCGAAGGATGTGCACCATTGTTGAAGTCTGTGAACGACGCGGCAGAATGGGCGGTGAAACTGGCGGAAGATTTCAACGAGGGCCTGACAAAAAACGAGGAGGAACAGCAGCTTGTGTACCAAGTCATTGAATACCACCGCCAGCAGTTCCCCTCAGCAGACAAAAAGATCCTCTGTCCCCCGAAATGAAATGTGCCATTAGGAAGAATTTCCATTTCCTTTAATTTAGTCATTAGAAAGAATTTACATTTCATTCTTCCATTCTAGAATGATTAATGCTGAGCATTTACGTTTGTTCATATAGGGTCGAATAAACAAGGTCAATGAGGGGACCCTTCCCCTCCTAATAGGCCAATGAAATTTCACTCATTTTTTCCTTTCTTCAAGCGTAATTAATTAAATGGGTGTGCGATTTGACTTGCAAATTTTTATTTTCACATGTGAGGCTGGGACACCCTAAATTGTATGGTATGTGTATGTATATGTATGTATATATATATTAGGGTGATGCAAAAGTGGGGGAGTAAAATTTTTTTGTTTCAAATTTTTGAGATACCCTCTCATTTGGTTTAATTTGGTGGAAAAATGATCCTGGGGAAATTTCGGGTCAAAATTCGAATATTTGGAGGTCGCGCCCGCCATTTTAAAATTTGCTGATTTCCATGACACCCAGGAGGTACAGCAAGCGTCACGTTACTTTTTTTTTGAGTGGAAGTTCTCCAGGAGGCCTATCATACCACCTTCCTCTTTTCCATTTGTTCATAAACAGATACAATACAATAGATATTTACAATAGATACATAGAATGGATATACTCGTAAATTTTACTGTTGCGTCAAAGATACGAGAGTTTTCTTAGTTTTGTCCAGAAGCTTCTTCCGATAATTTGATACAACTTGCAGTAGATATTGCTTCTGTTGTTCATCATTGGTAATTAATTTGTTATAATCTTCAATCAATTTCACTCGTCTTTCAGCAATATCATTAACAACTTTCGTGTGATTCACTACGTTCTTTGCAACCCAATAACTCTCATTGAGAAGCCAATCTTCTACTGGTTTGCTCAAGAACGTTGAAGACAATCCGAGTATACTGAAGAAGGACTTTGTGTTAGCAGTTACAAAATCTTCAAGCTGCTTATTGTCAATAGTTTTGATGTCTATTTGTGTCTTCTTTGGAGGATCTGGCTCCGAAGATTTTGTAAGAGCCTCCTTCATTTTTCTTTTGGTGTCAAAGCTGATTTTATCATCAAAGAAAGCCAATGCGATCAACTCTTCTGAGAGATACCACAAATGATTCTTGATTTTTCTAAAGCAGCATTTGCTAGTTGTTCATTTGTGCTTTTGTAGCTGTGAAGATTCTTGAGAAGACTCAGATCATTTCGTGGAGCACTTGCTGCGCAGGGTGCTGAAAACCAATGCTTAATATAAATTGAAACAGAAAACCAACAAATTTCTTTTAGATTTCTTTCTTCTATTGCTGTTATTTTGAATTGACTTTTGAACAAAGATTTTCATCGAATAAATGACTCACCATCCAACAGGCTCTATGATAAGCCCCAGGCTTCCTGAATTTTATTCCAGTCATTGGAGTACCGCCAAGCAAGATGATTGTCAGTTCCAATAACTCTCTGTAATCGTCGTGAGGTTGATCTTCATTGATTTTTCTTGCTGCAAAGTTAATGATTTCCTCTTTTTCCTTTTGTGGATAATTTTCTAATTTATCGTATGAAGTTAGATTAATCTTATTCCAGTTTGTTTTGAATCTTTTGAATAACTGAATGTCAGGGCCTGATGAAGCTTGTAATGCAGGGGATACCACTGCTTCCAACATGATTTCAAGGATATGGTGTCGACAAGGACACCACAACAAATCTTTCTCCATTTTCTGTTCAATCAATTAGGACACAAGCTCCGTTTTTACGACCTGTGTTCGATGCAGTTGTATCGAAACACATGCCTTTTACCTTATCTATTAGATTCCAATCAATGATCGCCTGATGTACTGCATTTGCAGTATCCTTTCCTGTGCCATGATCTATTTTTGGCACTCCAAGCAGTTGATCTTCTCCACTGCCAGAGATTAGGACTGGCAACCGATCAACAACCTCATTCCCAGTAATGTCTTCGAGGAGTTTGCCATCACAATGAACAATCAAGGGTTTGTCAGCTTGAAATTCTTCTTTCATGTTTTCACTGAACTTCTTTCTTGATTTCTGTCTTGCCCTGCGAATCGATGAGTAGCTAACATTGTAATTCTCTGGATCTTTTCCAACATTTGCGATCGTTGGAATAATTATTAAGGAGGCTGATCGGTCGCTGATCTTAGCAACATCCAATGAGGAAAGCAGATTTTCATTCATAATCTTGAATTTTTTTCTTGGAAGGCCTCTTTTGGATGTTGAGGGCTGTTCCAGATGTACTTCTTCTTCCATAGATGCAGGTGAATCACTGCAGGAACTGCTGCTGCTTGCAAGAACAACTGTTTCATCAAATGCACTTGATTCACGTAACCTTTTCTTATCCATTTTTTCATGTCTCTTCGCAGCTTCCTTTCGACGTTTTCCTTCATCCTTATCAACTGCCATCATTTTACCCTTTCGACCTTCCCTTTGTAGCCATAGAAACTCTCTATCTTCTTCGATAGTTATTAACTCGTTAGCATTTGCATGCGCAATATCAGAGTCCATCCAATTTTTCTTTCCATGTATTCTCTTTCTCTATTGAAAACTTCGATTTTTTTCCTTTGCTCTTCTTCAGCCCTTGCCACTCATCATACAGTTTATTTAATTTCTTCACAACATTACATTTCTGGGTTGTTGGTATTCCTGCTCTCTGCCACACTTCCAATACATCATTAACAGTTGAAGTTAATGCTTCTCTGACGGTTTCATTCTTGACATGTTTATAATTCATGAATAAGGAAATTACTTCTTTCTTTGATGGAAGCTTACTTTGATTCAATTTATCTATTTGTTGACCGATCAGCCAGATATCTGTTGAGCTTCTTGATCTCATTTTCGTCACAATTAAGATACAGGAAATAGAAGAGAAATTGAGGCGGAGACACTCACTGATATAACACCTCTCCCGGACACTGCCACAAGCACACTGCGATACCAATTTCCTTGAACGCTGTTTGCTGTTTTCTCATATACGCATCACCTACCACTCTGCCTGCAGCAAACCTGCACAAAACCTGCAACAAAAATAAGAACAAATTCAAAAAAAATTTGATTTTACTCTAATTTTTTGTAATTTTCAATTGGCGGGCGCGACCTCTGGATGTTATTTGTTTGACCTGGAATTTCTCACAGGGTGTTTTTGTGACAAATTGGAACAAATGAGGGGGTATCCCTAAAAATCCATGATGGTCATGATTTGTGCATCACCCTAATATATATATATATATATATGTATGTATATATGTGTATGTCTGTGTGTGTATGTATGTATGTATATATATATATATGTATGTATATGTATGTATGTGTATATATATATATATATATGTATGTATGTATGTATGTATATATATATGTATGTGTGTGTATGTATGCATGTATGTATATGTATATACAGGGGTGGCTCTGGCCTAGAGGCTGTAAGGTTGCAGACCCCCCAACTAAAATGACAAATAATGCGTCTCTACGGTCTCTCTATTTTATTTAAAGTGTTGTATTAAACAAAAAATGAGATTCTAAACTAAACTGATTTTTATATATTAATAATGTGACGAAATAAAGATAACTTCCAGCAAACAATGATGAATAAAAGGTTATTTAAAATGTAATATAAATATAGGGCCTACCGTGCTAAGATGTAAATTTTAAGGCTGCAATTGTGCAGTCTATACACAGTATACAGGGTATGAGATTTAGTGAGGACTGTGAGGTGAGTGTGGTCACTGCACTGCTGCCAGGTGCACGATGTCCCTAATGATTAATTTCACGTTTAATTCGCTATATTTGATGAAAGTTGATCTATTTAAATTATACTTCCGTCACCGTGTGTTAATATCAAACTATTAAAAACTGAATTTTCAAATACATTATTGGTAAAGTAGAAGATAATGATATGATATGCAGCAAAATTTGGATCTTTTAAGTCTGCAGCAGATGCAGCCTGCTAGCGTACAGTTGCAGATGGCACGTGACGGCAGTGTTCGGATGCTGGTTATCAAGTGTGGTCAGTCATTGTTTCCTGTGCTAGGCTGATCGTGCTTCTTTTTCAATTAAATTTATTATTGTGAACCAGATTTCTACTTGGTTATTTTGATTCAATTAGCTTATCTAACACTTTTATTTCTCCCTTACATACAAGCCATGGAAAATACAGTGACGTTTTTGAAATCAATTAAATTTTCAAGCCTAACCTACCTCGAAAAGGTTGAAATTAAAAACAAAGGCCGTCCAACTCCTGCTTTAAATATAGAAGAGACAGGTAAAAGTAGAAATAAGGATTACGTTCGCAAATATCAAAAATTTTAATGAAAAAGTGATTGATCATTTTGCAACGTCCAGAACCTGAAAAATGGATTTTATATTTAAATAAAATCATTTCATCCATTGGTAAGTAACCATACTAAGTATTTATAATTAAACTATTATTTTATTAAGCTAGTTTTCTTAATTTTTGTACCTTATAAGTATTTTCGAAAGCTACAGCCTTCCCACTTTATCGAGTCTAGAGCCGCCACTGTGTATATATATATATATATATATATATATATATATATATAATATATAATATATAATATATATATATATATATATATATATATATATATATATATATATATACCGGGTGTCCGAGAATTATCTGTGCAATTTTTGGCTGTTATTAAAAGTCAACCATGAAGTGTAGAAATTCCAGTGTTGTCCCATTTTACAGAGAATCTCATTAAGTTTTTTCTGATACCATGTTTTGAAAAGTTTTTTAGAAATGTACGTGGGTGACAGACATTGATGATTTAAAAGCAAGAATCACAGCTGCTATTGAGTGAATTGATGTGGATATGCTGCAGCGTACATGGCAACATTTGGAGTATCGATTGGATGTTTTGCGAATCACTAATGGTGCACATATCGAATGTTTGTAACAACGTTACTTTAATAAAAGAAACTTTTGAAAATACAGATTCTAAATAATCTTGTTTAAGAATTTTACGTGTGTTATCAAGAATTTTATTAAAAAAAAAAATTGTACAGACAATGTTCGGACACACTGGAATTTCTAAAAAACTTGTCAAAACTTGGTATCAGAAAAAACTTAATGAGATTCTCTGTAAAATGGGACAACACTGGAATTTCTACACTTCATGGTTGACTTTTAATAACAGCCAAAAATTGTACAGATAATTCTTGGACACCCGGTATATATATATATATATATATATATTGCTGCACCGCAATACTGAAATTTCGTGCCTCAAACAAGCTCTAGGGACGCTTCTATCGCTCAGTACCAAAATTTTACTGAATGGTTGCGAAGACAATCCGAACAACTGAATTGAAGTAGCTCATTTCTCATCTCGACTAGTGTTAATAGTCAAGCATGGAATTAAGGGCTAGGGCATCTTTTTCGTCTCAACTAAAGTTGAGAGAGGGAGACAAAGGGTTAATTATTAATTTACAGAAAATCTATTGGGTGTGCGGCACACACCTAGCACACCCTGAATATATGCCCCTGATATTATATATATATATATATATATATATGCATATATACACACACTGTGTGTGTGTGTGAGCTCAAAATTGATGATGATTGATTTGGAATCAAAATGCATGGGCAAAAAATTAAATTTGCATGAATTAATCCTACATATAAACATTCCTAAGCCAGCCAAAATTGCTTTTGAGGAGGGTTGACTACATAGCTATGGGATATAAGAAAATTCATAGACTAATTAATTAGTGATGGGACGATTAATCGAGAATCGGAAGAATCGAGCATTTTTCAGGAATCGGAATCGGAATCGAGAGAATTGTACCATGATTTCCGATTCTTAAAACGATTCTTTGAATGCAAATAAATTCTTACTTATTCACTTATTTATTTGCATTTTGTAGGCTAAGGAGTAAGGATTGCTTTTTGAGTAAAAGGATTTTTTTAAACTTTTAATTGAACCAGTTTTGCAATGTAAACTTTAAAATTTAAATGAAAGAGGATAACAAATTTTATTTTTATTGTATTGTAGCTATACATTAAAACATGTATATCCATGATGTGTAATCAAGAAGATTAAAATGAATTGTTACAACTTACAGTTGATTTTTATTTTTAAACCAATCTATTATAATTTATAATTTATATTACCATACTCATAATGTAAATAGTTAATCTTACCAGAGTAAAATATGACAATTTCCAGAGAAACAAGTTTAGAATTATATTTAAAAATATTGAGAATCGGAATCGGAATTGAGACTTTTTAGTGGTATCGGAATCAGAATCAGAATCGTTAAAAATTTTGGTATCGTCCCATCACTATAATTAATCTAAAGAGCAGTAACTGCCAAACCACCACCAGATCTATGGTCATTATTTTCTGGACTATTACTTTTAACTATTGTAATAGACAAGTATAAAATTATTTATGGGAATATTCACAAAAAAACAATATTAAATAGCTACAAGCCACATCTGAATTAGGAGGGGTTGAAAAGTTCAATACGTGCGAAGATGTAAAAATTGTGAAGCTGGGAGCTCAGAAGTATGGAAATGATATCATGGCCAACCACATATAAAACTCTCATAAATAAAAAAAGCAACTGAAGATATGATGATGTAATATCATATATATCTAATTCTTCCATTTCTGAAATGAAAAAAGTTACTCCAATGATATTTTTTCCTTAATTTTTTTTTGAAAACAAATGTTAAAGGAGCCAAGAACTTGATATTTACTCTAGGTTCATATTTCCTAAAGATGAATATTATGATATTCAGTTTTGGTAATGTATCATAGTTACTTTTTGCTGTAATTATTTGTATTCTGTCATACTACTGTATAATCTAAATTATAAATTTATGTACAAATACAGTGATACATACATATGATGCAAACCAACAAGGGTTAATTGTGAAATTCATCCTTTTTATATCAGGTTGTAACAAATTCTGCTTGATTAGAAAACAGACGATAAATAATTAATAGAATAACCTCAAAATAATGTGAAATAGTTTTAGAAATATTGCAAAATACATGCGGTGACAGGTTCGCACAGGTTTTATCAAAATACAGAATGATACAGAATGACTTAGGCTAGTGTAGGATTAGGCTAATGAATATTTTCTCTAGTGTTTTTCAAAGTTACAACGCCACCCCTACGATATTACAGTACAGTAAACCCTCGATAAGTCGGACTTCGATGAGTCAGAATTTGGGATGAGTCGGACTCATCCTCTGTCAAGTGCTATTATTCTTTTGTTTATTTTACTGAGAGAAGTGTTTTATTTTCTATGTCAAGTGCCATTATTATTTTGTTTCTTTTACTAAGTGAAGTGTTTTTTTAATACTGTATTGTGTGAAAAGGTAAACAATAAAATTTTGTGTTTTGTGTTTTTTAATGTTTATTTTATTTATTTTGAACATTGTATTAGACTCTCACTAATCAAACTTTAAAGGTTAGAGAGTATTTATGCCTCTTTAGGGGTAATAGGGGGGGGGGTAATTAAGGTAATTTGCGATGAGTCAGACTTTTCATATTGCTGCGATGGCTGCGTAGGCCGTAGTCCCAAAATATCTGTAGTGTTGAATCACCCAGCACCTTTTCATATTTCTGGGTTTGTGATAGTCAAGAGACTGGGCAAAGATGTAGTCTCCTCTGGTATCTAGGAAGGCGCCTCTTGTCAGTGGTTTATTTCCAAGAGATTATTCAGGTTCGGCTTGCATGTTAACTGTAAAGGATTTCCCCCAATTCAGATGTCTAAATCCAACTCTCCAATGAGTAGGAGAACCAACCACTCAGAGTCCAAGAAAGGGCTGGAGTTCACAGGTAGACCTAATAGAAGTAAACTACTGTGTTTGTTTTTCTCTTTATTATATCTGAAATAAACAATTATTCAGTGTGAAAGTATAAACAAAAGTATAAAAAAGACTGGCAATGAATCGCAATTAACCCTTTCATATATACAGGGCATCCCAAAAAAATGTATACACACTTTAACAGCTGATAGCTCAATTGATGTTTCTTTCTTTCCAAGTTAAACCCATTAGAATTAATAATGGCAGTCAGACTAAGCTTTGAACAAAGGAAATTCATTCTAAAATGCTACTGGAAGTGTGAAAACGCAGTTGAAGTGCAAAGACAGTTTAGGAGGGAGTTTCAAACAGATCCACCAACGCGACTTACCATCACTCGAATTAGAGATAAGTTTGAAGCCGATGGAACTGTTCAGAATGTCCACAAGAAGCGTTCCGAAGACCACGGACATCGACAAGCCCCACAAAGCAAGAAAGAGTACTGGAAACATATCACCAAAGTCCAAGAAAATCTGTGCGGCAAGCGAGTCGTGAGGTAGGAATTTCAGAATCGTCTGTCCAACGCATTTTGAAGCGCTGTCAATGGAAAAGTTACATTCCAAGATTAGTCCATGCTATTAATGAAGATGATCCGGACCGAAGAGTGGAGTATTGCGAGTGGTACTTGGCACGATGTGGATGTGGATTGGACAAAGGGGTTTCGTAGCATACCCTCCGCGTTCACCAGACCTCGCACCACTAGACTTTTTTTTATGGGGATACTTAAAAGACAATGTCTACGCTATAAAACCTGCAACAGTCGCTGAATTGAGAGCAGCCATTGAACGAGAATGCACACAAATACCAAACAAAATGTTTCGTGATGTTTGCGATTCCATTGCTTCGCGTTATCAGCAGTGCCTGGACCAGAACGGACGTCAGTTTGAAAACAGGCGTTGACAAAACAATTAAATAATGTCTGTAGATTCTATTACATTTTGAAAATGAAATGTATCTTAATAAACACTGCCTTTATAATTATTTAAAGTGTGTATACATTTTTTTGGGACGCCCTGTATATATATATATATATATATATATATATATATATATATATATATATATATATATATATATGATCACTGGTGACAATCCCCTTGTCCTGGCCCAGATGGTATCCCATACAGCATGATCCAGCACATCCACCCTACTTTACAATTTTCCTACTAGACCTGTACAACTGCATATGGATAGAGGACACCTTCCCCTCCCAGTGGAGGGAGGTCCATGTAATCCCCATTGCCAAACCTGGTAAAGATTCCCTCAATCCCACAAAACAGACCTATAGATCACCCTAATGTGTTGTGCCTGCAAAATTTTAGAAAAAATGGCTGCTACTCGACTATCCTTTCTCCTCGAAAATAGTGATTCCTTTCCGGCTACCCAGTCCAGCTTCAGACAATTCCATTCCACTACTGACCTCCTCCTGTTCCTCAGCCAAGATATACAGAAAGCCTGTGATGGTGGACAGTTTGTCCTATCAATATTTTTTGACATACAGAAGGCCTACAACACCACCTGTTGGAAAATAATACTCAGTCAGCTCCAAAATCTGGGTCTCATTGGAGCGCTGCTGACCTTCATCATGGGCTTTCTCTCCTCCCAAACCTTTAAAGTTCAGGTGGGCCCAGTCCTCTTGGACACCTTTATGCAGGAGGATGGGGTCCCACAGGGAAGCATCCTCAGTGTTTTATGCTTTTCCATAGTAATAAACACAGTCTCAAAATGGCTTCCACCTACCATCCATTCTTCCATTTATGTGGATGACCTCACGATCTACCTCATGGGGCAGGAGCCATCCATCACTCAATCGCAAATTCAGCTCACCATCTATTGGGTGGAAAGGTGGGTGATGTTGGTGGAGTTTCATCTCTCCACTCCCAAGACCAAATGTATGCTCTTCAGCAGAAGAAGACCCACAACCCTTTTCATCCCCTCTGTCATGTTATATGGAGATCCTCTCGAGGCTGTACCGTACCTTCCACACGATTTCTGGGCATGATTCTGGACCAATGGCTCAACTGGGTTCCCCATCTCAAATATGGGAAGCAATCCCTCCAATGTCCCTTTGCTCTCCTAGATCACCTCTCCCACACCACATGTGGCACAGACCAACACACACTCCTTCGCCTTTACACTTCCATGGTCCAGTCAAAGCTGGACATGGCAGTGTTGTATGGCTCAGCCTCCAACCAGTTGCCTCTGTATCTTGGACCCAGTACTGAATAGGGGCCTCCACCTTGCCACCAGTGCTTTTCACTCTTCCCCAGCCTCCAAGTGGAATGCAATTACCTCCCTCTTGCCCTCTGATGGGGTTTGCTCCTCATGAGGACATACCTTTTTGCACAGGGGCTACCCTCTTCACTTCTGTGCATGCTGATTTCTGAACTCCCACTCCAGGGATGAAGCTGGCACTTCACTGAAGCAGTCCGCTCTTTCCTGGACCTTTCCAATGTCCCCTATCAAGTTTTGCAGAGACTTGTGTGCCCTACCAAAGACTACCACAATTGCTATGGTATACAGGTCACTCTTCTGAGAACACACAACCCAACACCCGGACACTGTCCCCATTTATACAGATGGTTCCCACTCAGACACTGGTATGGCTGCCACAGTGGTGATACTGGCCCAGCTGCTTTCTTGAGGCATCAGCCTGCCTGGCGAGACCTCAGTTTTCTCAGCAGAACTCTGTGATTATGGAAGTCCTTGACATTGTGTGCACCCACCCTGCCAGCTCCTTTTGCCATTTATTCAGACTCCCAAAGCGCACTTCTCTCCCTCGAGAGATCCCCCCTTCCCTGCCCACTTGTCCGCACCATCCAGCAAACCTTCCACTTTTTAACAACTTTCTGACACAAGACAATCGCCTTCTGCTAGGTCCTGCACATGTCAGCATCCAGGGTAACAAGGAGCTGGACTGCATGGCAAAGATGGCCTGCTTACTGCCAGCATCCTCCCAGCCCCTCCTTTTCTCCAACTTCTTCCCGACTCTCTGCTCTCACTTCTGCTCCATCTGGTAATAGGAATGCAACCAGGCAACATGCAACAAACTCCACAAGATCAAACCACAATTAGGATACTGGCCCTTCTCATTCCACTAGTCCTGCCATGAAGTAATTTTATCCAGTCTCCACCTAGGACACACGCGCATTACACATGGTCTGCCCTACCTGCCATATGCCTATCACCATTGTACACCACCTGGTTGAATGCCCAAACCTGTCCGGTCTTCATTGCAGGTGTTTCCCTCTCTTGTCCAATATTTCCATACCTGAGCATCTACAATTCATACTCACCAAAGGCCCCCCACTTTTCAGCGGAAGTGATTTTCCTCTTCCTCACCCATTCCCATCTGCTTCATCTCATCTTAAGTCCATACCCTTCCTACTGCCTATCCAACAAACGAACCTTACTCACCCCCCTAGTCTACCTCCCTGTCTCACCGTGATATGTACCATTCTCCCTAGGTACGAATTGGCAGTAATATATATATATATATATATATATATATAATTATATATAATCATGCGGGTTGCTTCTGCAAAGCTTCAATTTAATATTTAAGAGAAATCCAATGACAAGGAGGAATGTAAATGCCATGAAAAGTGTCTTCTTTAATGCGCAATGTTTCGAGCAAAACGCTCATCTTCAGGCTAAACAACAACAATATGAAGTTAAAATCAATAAATAATGAAACACATAAGACAAAAATTACTATAAAACTTATTCTTAAAAGCAAAATTTAAAAAGACTAAAAGTGGGTTAAATTCAAAGTTATAAAAATTTATATATAAAAATACAAGAAATTTAAAAAACTATTTTTAAATTATATATAGTAAATTTGAAATTAATACAATGGGATAATTAACACTACTAACCCTTCATTGCTGGTTCCGAGGCTCAAGTAATTTAAAACAAAGCAAAGGGAAAATACTATGGGTTGGGTAGTTGGAGAGTTATAAGTTGGGGAGGGGGAATTATAAAAAATTTAGAGGGACAGCTGAGGAATCAACGTTTAGATTTTTTTATGACTCATTTAGAAAGTGTAATTTTTAGACAATCTCCCACCCATTGTAAACCAATTTTTTACCGACGCTTCGTTGATGACTCGATAGCTGTTTTTGATAATGCTGTACATTAGGGTGCATCAAACGCCCCATGAAAATTTTAAATTGATATCACACTACTGGCCGGCACATATGTCTTGCTCCTCATTGTGGTGAATACAAAATAAACAATTTTTTCCTTTTTATTAAATTTTTCACATTCCCATTTTTTAATAGAAAATTAAAAAAAGACAAAAATTAACAAAATTAGCAAACATTTACAAAAAAGAGCAAAAGCAGAACTATGAAACAAGCAAAATGGGCAGAATCCTGTTTAAAGCATTTATCACTAAACAACACCTTAAGTTAAGCTGTCAGGAGCCATTTTAATTTTTTCAAATTTTTGTTTTTTCTCATATTGCCAATTTTTTCACGATTTTCCTCAACTACTTGCAATGTATCTTGGTAGAGGGTTTCTTTCTTAGAAGACTTTAAATAATCACTGGCCAATTTGACACCTCGTTCGGCAGAATCATTAACAACCTTTAGATTGCAGACTTTTTCCTGACATTGCTTGTAGGATGGATTGATCGCCCAATTTTCAGGGTTCTCCTGCAAGAAAGTAGGGTTGCATTGGAGTGTCTTGAAAAATACCCATGACCCATCATTGACAAAGGAAGATAGATCTTGAGAGTTTGCATGCAGGGCATCAAGCGATGGAAATATTGGCTTACCAAATCCAGCCCCATGCCTTTGGAATGAATGTGTTTTTGAGCTATGTATCATTTTTACCTGTATTAACGGAAGTTGTATCAAAACACATTGTGGCAACATTTTCTGTGCACTTCCATTGCTTCAGTAGTTGATATGTTGCATCTCCGATACTTCGTGCCTCGCCCGATTGCAGCTTTGGAACACCAAGCAGTTTTACTGTTCCATTTCCTGAAAGTTCAGAAAAAATAGCAATGCAGCAATGTGTATTTTAGATGATTCTCTTTACTATTATTTTGTTTAGTACTAAATATACACTTTCAGTAATTTTACTTTAATAGCAAGCCATATTGGTTACTGAACATTGCTGTGCAATTTGCATGTTAAAATTTTTATGGACAAGAATTTGAAGGTTATAAATTACCTGAAAATAGTACTGGGAGACGTTCTTCTTCATGGTGTTTGTTGTTCAGCGTTCTCATCAGCTTTCCATCCCAGTGAACGGTTCCAATGTCTGATGGTTGCCATAAACCTCGGATTTTTTCTGCCATTTCCTTTACATTGGCTGCAGCTGCTCGAGATGCTGATGCATATGACAAACTAAGTTTGTCAGTGTCTCCTCCACAGGCTTGCACAAATGCAGATATTATACCTACAGCAGCAGTTGGAGTAACTCCATGGGCCCTTGCCGCCACAGAAGTAACACTCTTGTCTTTCAGGATATCATAGGGAATGAAAATGTCTTCACCAGTTTTTTCACTCTTTTGTGCATTCGTTTTAGCTACAAATCAAACTCCTCTCTATCAGAACCACTGTCTTGATCTTCATTGTTGTGTTTTGTTCCAGTGACAGTGTCAGCATCTGATTCATAATCATCTGTTGCCCAACTTGTGCTAGGCTGGTCTACTTTTTGCTTTAGATAGTATTCATTTCTTTTGGCCATTCTCTCATTCCGTTTTATTGCAGATATAGCATTTTTCTTGTCCAAAGAGCCAAATGATGCTGTTCTATCAGACATCATGCTTTTGAGAAAAACTTTATCTTCCTCATTTGTAATAGTTTCCATGGCATTCTTTGGCCATAGAGGCATAGTCTTATCAAGTTTTTCCCGAAATTCGTTTATCTTTCTCATGTTGTTATCGCTCTCTCTTTTGTCGATTTGAATTTTTCGTAGGTTATTCACTTCGTCATGCAATCTCATTATATGCTCGGCAATCTTTTTTTCACTTACATGTTGTATGCCGCCCTTTATATAAAATGGAACAACTTGTGCTGCAACTTCCTTTGCAGCTTGATAGAGAACTTTCTTGAAATAACCAGTGGATCTATCGAATTTGATCTTTTTATAAGAGAAGGAGCGATATACTTGCCCATAGGTGGGCAGGCGGGAACCTTTTATAATTTCGTCCATTTCTGTTGGCAGAGTACCAAGCAGAAACTGGCATAAGTCTTGTCTACCACGCACATTCATGAAAAACAATCTGTAACGAAGCAAGTATTTTTAAATAGTGTGTTTCTAAAATAGTATATTTCTAAATAGTGTGTTAAATAAATAGCCTGATAGTGCATACTACAAGAATAGATGATTGATACTGTTTAAATCCATAGTATTGAAAACGTTCACTGTGTAAACAACTTTGTTGTTGCTCACTTTATCGTGAAAAAGGAGAATTTCTCAAAAAAAATTTAATTTTCAATTAAAAGTGGGAATGTGAAAATTTAAAAAATTGACCAAAAATTGGCACCATAGGTCTTAACTACACAAGAAGCAACAGCTCAGAACTGGCCAGCAAAATCCACATCAGTTGGGGCGTTTGATGCACCCTACTGTACAAGCACAACAATTTTTTAACTTCTTAAATTCTCTGCATCCCAATATAACTTATACAATGGAAACTGAGGAAAATGGCTCCCTTCCCTTTTTAGATCTTTTAATTTCGAAAAAAGGTGATTCTATTACTACATCAGTTTACAGGAAACCCACTTTTACTGGTTTGGGCATGAATTTCTTTAGTTTTACTGATTTTAACTATAAGATGTCGTGTATTAAAACTCTCTTGTTCAGAGGATATAATTTGACCTCTAGTTTTACATTACTAAACGATGAATTTAATAATTTAAGATCATATTTTACCAATAATAGTTTTCCTGTTCAATATGTAGATAAACTAATAAGATCTTTCTTAAATAATGTTTATAGCCCTCAACTTTCTTGTATTTCAGTGCCTAAAGATATAAAATATTTCCTGGTACCTGAAATGGGTCCCATGAATAAAGAATTTAAACTTAAATTTACAAAGTTGTTAAGAAAATTTTTTTATCATACTGATTTTCGCATTATATTTATTAATAAAACGTCTTTAGGTAGCTTTTTCTCAGCGAAGGATTGAACTCCTGATTCGTTGCGTAGCGGTGTTGTATATTTATTTACCTGCCCAAGGTGTCTCCTTGGTACTTATATTGGCAGCACCGTGCGCTCTCTCAGGGCTAGATTTTATTCGCATATGGGAATAAGTTGTCGAACAGGTAAAATTTTAAATAAAAAAGAAGCCTCTAGTATCCGGGAACATAGTATTAAATGTAAAACTGATGTCACTCTAGATAATTTTAAAATTCTCGGCTGTAATCCTTGTCCCAACTCACTTAGAATTTTGGAATCTCTCTATATTAAAACATTGACCCCTTCTCTAAACGTTGATTCCTCAGCTGTCCCTCTAAATTTTGTATAATTCCCCCTCCCCAACTTATAACTCTCCAACTACCCAACCCATAGTATTTTCCCTTTGCTTTGTTTTAAATTACTTGAGCCTCGGAACCAGCAATGAAGGGTTAGTAGTGTTAATTATCCCATTATATTAATTTCAAATTTACTATATATAATTTAAAAATAGTTTTTTAAATTTCTTGTATTTTTATATGTAAATTTTTATAACTGAATTTAACCCTCTTTTAGTCTTTTTAAATTTTGCTTTTAAGAATAAGTTTTATAGTAATTTTTGTCTTATGTGTTTCATTATTTATTGATTTTAACTTCATATTGTTGTTGTTTAGCCTGAAGATGAGCGTTTT
This sequence comes from Bathynomus jamesi, assembly GCA_023014485.1. Taxonomy (NCBI): domain Eukaryota; kingdom Metazoa; phylum Arthropoda; class Malacostraca; order Isopoda; family Cirolanidae; genus Bathynomus; species Bathynomus jamesi. Next base: position 532,264 of record JAJOZX010002516.1, read on the forward strand.
GCTCGAAACATTGCGCATTAAAGAAGTCACTTTTCATGGCATTTACATTCCTCCTTGTCATTGGATTTCTCTTAAATATTATATATATATATATATATATATATATAGGGGGGCACAAGAGAAGACCAGGATCAAGCAAAAATGTTGATGGCTCTCACAAATGAGTTTATGCTGACACAGGAGATAACAGAAAATACCAGAAAAAATAACTGCCTAGATCTGGTATTCACGAATAACATGAACTTGATTGCTGATATAAAAATAACCCCAACATTACCTCAGACCATAACTTAATCGAGATATCAACAAATATGATGACAGCATTAAAAGACAATACACATATTGAGGAAAGAAGCAAATTTGGAGCCTTTAACTTAAACTCAAAAACTATCAATTGGGAAGCAATCAGATCGCACATGGCCCAAATAGAGTGGAGAATAATTTTTGAGAATAAAACAACTGAAGAAATGCTAACAACCTTGGAAAAAAAAATGCTGAGAAATTTAGAAAAATATGCTACGAAATCATGGCCAAAAGGAAAGAGGAGCTGGGTGGAGAGGCAAAAGAGAAGACTATTCCACAAAAGAAAGAGAGTGGAGGCGAAGTTAGGCAACTGCGGAGAAAATGATAGGAAAGTAATACAAGAAAAACTGGAGGGTATTGATAGGAAAATACAAGCCCTTATTAAGGATCATACAGAGAGGGAAGAGGAAAGGGTGGTTGAAGCAATAAAAGAAAATCCAAAATACTTCTATAGCTATGGAAAAAGGAAAACAAAAATGTGTGCTGCTGTTGGGCCCTTAAGGATGAGAAATAATGAACTAACTGATGATCCCAAAGAAATATCTGAAACATTGAGAGCCCAATATGAAACAGTTTTCAGTACCCCAAAAAGTGACAAAGCGATTCCTGACATAGATGCATTCTTTGAAGAGGAATTGCAAGGAGAGTAAATAACAGACTTTGATTTTACTTCAGAAGATGTAGCAAGAGCTATAGGACAAATGAAACTATATTCAGCTGCAGGTCCAGACAATTGGAATGCATTATTGATTAAAAACTGTAAAAATGAAATAGCTACACCTTTATACTGGATATGGAGAAGATCCCTAGACACTGGGGAAATACTGAGCATCTTGAAAAGAGCAAACATTGTCCCTATATATAAAGGAGGGGACAGATCTCGAGCAAAGAACTATAGACCAGTGTCATTGATGTCCCACCTCACCAAAGTATTTGAGAGAATAGTTAGAGAGAAAATTTGTGATTTCCTGGAGACACAAGAAAGATTCAACGAAAATCAGCTTGGATTCCGATTAGGTAGATCATGCCTATCAATTAATAGAACACTACAACAATATCCTAGATGCACTTGAAGGCAATGACAACTACAATGTTATATAGGGTACACAGATTTTGCTAAAGCTTTCAACAAATGTGATCATGGTATAATAGCACATAAAATGAAATATATGGGAATAATAGGCAAACTAGGAAAATGGATCTACAACTTCCTCAGAGAACGTCTGCAGGTCATCAAAATTCAAGGTATATCATCAAAATTGGAAGTATGCAGCTCAGTACCACAAGGGACAGGACTGGCCCCACTCCCTTTCATTATCATGCTAGCAGGCATAGACAGTGGAGTAAACAGAAACAGTATAGTAACATCCTTTGCAGATGATACAAAGATCAGCAGAAAAATCAGCAATGTAAATGAAGTGGAGGCCTTGCAGAGGGACACAAACAAGATATACAAATGGTCAGAAGACAATGACATTTCATTTAACACTGATAAATTTCAGCTCTTGAGATATGGTAGAAAAAAGAAACTTACAGACTGCATATTATGCTCCAGATAGACAGGAAATTCAGAGAAGCATGAAAGCAATTGATCTGGGGGTAGTAATAACAGATGATGTGAAATTCAAAACACAAAATCAGATAGCGATAAATAAAGCAAAAAGAGTCACGGGACAGGTAGTAAGAATGTTCAAGAGAAGGGACAGGACAGTAATGATTCCCCTGCTAAAAACACTGATTATACCAAAACTTGAATATTGCTCAGTTTTGACGTCCCCATATAAAAAGGAAGAAACTAATAAACTAGAAGAAACACAGACATTTCACAGCCAAGATTGATGCCTGCAAAGAACTCAACTACTGGGAAAGACTATGTAAACTAAATCTGTACTCCCTGGAAAGAAGAAGAAGAAGAGAGGTATACCATAATCTACATATGGAAAATTATCGAAAAACTGGTACCAAACCTAAAACTAAACCCAATTACCATTCAAACAACACTGGAAAATGAGAGAGGCAGAATGTGTAGTGTTCCCAAATTAAAGGCCTGACAAGGGACCTCCTCAACACTGAAGGAAAATAGCTTGGTTGTCAGGGGGCCTAGACTTTTCAACCAGCTTCCAAAGGACTTCAGAAACGTAACTGAGGTCAAAGTTGAAGTCTTCAAGAAAAGACTGGATGCCTGGCTCAGGATCATACTAGATGAGCCGGGCATACCTGGCTATGTACTGTGGAGAGGGCAAGAAAGAAACTTGCTCCTCCACCAAGCCAGACCTAGAGGTGGGGCCACCAGCTTGACCTCCGTGTGAAGAGAGACCAACGCACAAAACATCATAAGGTTCATATATACAAACCACTTTTTTATAGTTAAATTCATATATATATATGCACAGTCTGTGTGTATCATATATATATGAGTGAGATGAATTTCACAATTAAACATGTGAAATGAATGAATGATGCAAATCCAAAAGGAAAAAGAAAAATGATTCCAAGGCCTTTTATGTATCCAGAAGTACACCTCATCAGGGAATGAAGGGAGAAGATGAGATGATGAAAATATATACATATGTACAACGGGACAGAGGAATAAAAAGATCAGCATATGATTAACAAGAGTTGATTGAAGACAAAAAGGTATTTTAACAGGATATTGTCAGTTTTATACATTCCTGCACTGTTATTGAAATTATTTTTAAAATGGGAAATGCACATTCTAAAATATTCCTTTCAATTATATCTGTGTTTTTAATGAGTGATTTAGAACTATCCTACTTGATACTATGATTACATCTATACATATGGTTAAATAATGCATTAGAATTATTTGCTGTTCTACACATGTTTATGCTGTTTTACCCTATTATCTGATGTTTTTCTCCATTTGGCCTATATACACACACACCGAGTTATATTGTGTACATCCGATAAAATACACAGCCAACTGCATTATCCAAACTATTCTTTATTTGGCATGATTTAACAGTACACTCTACCCTTGATATATGTGAGGGTTATGTCCTGCAAAATTGTCACATAAATTGAATACTTAAATATATGGGGAAAATAGGGATGCATTCCACAACATTGTCTGCCCCCCAAATCGTAATTCTGCCACTTTTTCATAACAAAAACACAAAGGAAGATTATAATACAACAGTAATGATATTAAAACAATGTAAATAATAAAAGACATAATAAGTGACATTAATACTCACCAAGCCAAGCCAGGGCTTGGCACACTTGAACCAAGTAATTTAAAAGCCATAATCATAAAGCAAATGGCCAGAAAAAGCTATAATCAGAACACACAGAGTAGCACAAAGAGCGTAGATACAAAAGCACACAGCTTGCATATATGTGAATTCACATATATTGAGGGTGGAGTGTATTATTATACTTAAAGACTACATTGATACCAATTGCTTGAAGTAAAGTTGGAAGATATTGAAAATTAACATGGTAAGGTTGGCTAAGGATATTTTTATGCTCAAATTCCTTTACAGTTACACTATTATAATGCCTATTCTTAGCTTTCCTAAGGCATTTATCTAGAAATGAAATAGGATAACGTAATTTAGTAGCAATATTCATGATATTGTATAACTCAGAATCTAAAAATTCAAGACTGACAACTCTCAATGCTCTAAAAAGCATAGCAGAGAAAATTGAAGATTTTATTGAGGGTTGATGGTCAGAATAAAAATGCATGTTATTATTCGTAGGCTTATGAACAAATTTAGCCCATCCCCCACCCACCCCAAAAAACTAAACCCCTCCATCTCCTTTCATCCATTCTTCAACCCACCCCCTAGCTTCATCAGCTTGTCCTTCTGGTCATGTCTCTAAATCTTGCCCAATTACATCTCACTGCCCCTGTATAGTGCTCTTGATGGGAGCTATCATTCAATGGGATTGCTGAGACCTTCTCCCAAATTAGGAGAACTTCCTCCTCCTTATCCAGGATTTTGACCCAGTGTGCATCTGCCTTCAGGAAAACCAACTTGGGGTTTGCACCTTGCACCCTCTCTGAAGGTTTTCATCATATCTCTCACCCCCTCCTGATGCAGCCCCCCATTGGGACACAACCATTTTCATCCACTCTGATGTGCCATCTACTCCCCTTCCCCTCAACACCCGTCTCCAGGCAGTAGCAGCCCAGGTTTTCCTAGGCCATTTATATTCAGTGTGCGTGCTGGGTATCCGTGGGGAAATAAGTAGGTGGATTGAAAACTGGCTGAAGAATAGGTGGCAGAGGGTTGTAATTAAAGGGGTTAGTTCGGGTTGGGCCTCAGTCACTAGTGGGGTTCCTCAGGGTTCCGTTTTGGGGCCACTGCTGTTTATCATTTACATAAATGACATCGACGGTGGCATCATCAGTTGGATCGCCAAATTCGCTGATGACACCAAGCTTGGGGCCAATGTTGGGATGCCCGAAGTGATTGAGCAACTGCGTGTGGACCTAGGTAGAATAGGAGAGTGGTCCAAAAAATGATGTTTAACTTGGGTAAATGCAAAGTGATGCACATTGGCTATGCCAATCCCAAGTCGGACTACTCGATGTTGGGGAGTAATATGAGGTGACTGATTTGGAAAAGGACTTGGGTGTGCTAATTAGCAGTGACCTTAAGTTTACCAAACAGTGCATAGAGGTTGAAAAGAAAGCCCAGAAGCTGTTGGGTTATATCAGGAGGCAATTTCAGTTTCGGAACAAGGAGAGAGTGCTCTCTCTGTACAATTACCTGGTTCAGCCACACCTGGAGTATGCTGTGCAGTTCTGGTCACCCACCCTCAGGAAAGATATTGAGAGGCTGAAGCGAGTGCAGGTGGGGGCCACAAAGTTAATCCCTTCCATTAGGCATATGGGCTACAATCGATGCTTACGCGCCCTGAACTTGTTTTTGTTGGAAACTCGGAGGCTGCGCGGTCAACTCATTGAGGTTTTCAAGTTCTTACATGGGTTGAATGATGTCGATTTTAGTAGCATGTTTAGTTTAAATGATAACCCAACTCGCAACAATGGTTGGAAGTTGGATTTGAAATGGTTTAGGACTAGTGTGTGTGGGAATTACTTTACGTATAAGATCTGTGACATGTGGACAGTGGTGGGCACGCGCAACGATTTTTGTAGCGCCGCAACCGCAACTCTGCTGAAATAGTTGCGCTGCACGCGCAAGCGCAACCCTTTTCAAAAAGTTGCGCCGCAAGCGCAAGCGCAACCAAAAATGTTGCGCTGCAACTTTTTGCGGCGCAATTGCCCACCTTTGCATTTAACGTATATCTGCAGTGGTGGGCACGCGCAACAATTTTTGTAGCGCCGCAGCTGCAACCGCAACTCTGCTGAAATAGTTGCGCTGCACGCGCAAGCGCAACCCTTTTCAAAAAGTTGCGCCGCAAGCGCAACCAAAAATGTTGCGCCGCAACTGCCCACCTTTGCATGTGGAACAGGTTACCTTCAGAAGTTGTGAACAGTTTGTCTATGGATCATTTCAAGAAAAGGTTAGACCAAATCTTGCACACTATTTGAGTGTGTAGAAAATTTTCCATGGCACCCATTGCCATTGGTACCTCCTTGGTATGGGCCACAAGACCTTTTGAGGTACTTCTTTTGTTTTCCTTGTAATTCCTTGTAACCAGTGATGGGCATCGATACATAAAAATTGCTAAAGCGATACTGATACATCGATACATGAAGAACATCTTAGGCAATACCGATACACCAATACTTTCTAGATGTCTTAAGTGATACCGATACTGATACATGCATCGCCGGTACATTTTTATAATTATTCATTTAACATGTAGGTATTAGATATTATTGTTTATACTAGTAATTTGTATGCACTGTAAGTAAAATCAATGACATTTTAATGGGTTTTATAGATGTAAATAAAAACAATTGCTTTATTTAATGAAAGTATGTTTTAATTTTGTAGGATACATGAATGACTGAAAATATTACACTAACAATTAAAAGTAATTACTATTACCCTTTCTATATTATATGAGCGTTTCTATATTATGGTTAATTAATCTCAATAACACAAGTACAAATGTGTTTAAACATTGCGCCGTACTGTGTGACATGACCAGTAGAGTAGTACTGTCATTAAATAAATATTTAATATTATTATTATTTATGTATATTCATAAATATAACTCAGTAGTGTCATATTATAACATCTATTTAAAAATTCTTATTAATGTATCGATGTATCGAAGTATCGATTTTTTTCGATACATTTAACAAAATTGACCTTAGCGATACTGATAAATCGATACTTTTGTCAAGTAGCTAAAGCGATACCAATACCGATACAAAAGTATCGATCGATACGTATCGGCGATACGTGTATCTAGATACTGCCCATCACTGCTTGTAACTCACTCACTGTGTGTGTGTGTGTGTGTTTTATTTCAATATTTGCAACATTTCTCTTGTGCAAGATCTCAGCAAGTTTTGTGAAATTCCTCGACCAGATTTAGGATGAGGTTCTTTTTTTTTGCTATGAAGGTTCTTGATATGATTCCCATTGCTGCAGCTGAAAGACTGTTACATATCTGCAACTCTATACCGTACATTATTAGTTTTAAAACTCTGCATGGCCGCAAGGAGTTTGATCATAATACCTGTAGCTTCTCCTACCATATAAATTTTAAACACCATCTGACTTTACTCAAAAACAAATGGAATAAACAGTTAAGAATAAAAATACAACTAAATCTCGCCTAATAAAGAAATCAGCCCAGGTAATACATTTGTTTGTGTCTATTCTATTGAATGTAAATAATGTGATTCAGTTTATCTAAGTTAAATTGAATAAACTTTAGATGTCTGAGTAAAACAGCATAAATATACTCATAGAGCCATGAATAATTTTCTAATATATAGGCCTAAGATGTAATACAAAGGACACCAAACAGCAACAGACCAGCTGGTCCCCACTATGGCATGGTTAATTAATCATTTTTAGGGAAAAGTGGTGAATGATGAAATTTTCTAATTAATCAATGATTAACTGATTAAAAATTAAATACTTCTAAAAAGAGTAAGAAGGAGCTTTATTGTTTCTCTTGCGTGAGATAAGACTGAAGAAAACATTTTGCTCAAACATTTAACTTGCTTTCATTCAAGAAATCAGGCATAGGTGGAGTTAGACAGTTTATACATGAAAAAAGGAGCCAAATTCAAATGATACATTACAGAATTTAAGGTAAAATGATGGTGAAATTATGAGGAAAATTAATCATTTCCCATCATTTTCTAAAAAATATTTTTTGATTAATTAATGATTAAATTAAAAACAATGATTAACTGATTAATCAGATCCATGCCCTAGTCCCAACAAGGCTGTTTAAGGAGGAGGGGTGGAAGAAGGAAGAAAATTTAAAGTCAAGTGAAAGTTTCAAAATGAAGCAGAGAAGAGAGGTTGAGAGGTAGGAAAGAATTTAAAGATAAAGTGAAAATTTTAAAGTACAGATGAGGGAATCCAAGTGAAAATGCTACAACATTTCTATGCGCTAAAATATGCTTCCAACTTGGGGTTTAAGGCAAGATAAGCATCCAGTTTCTTTTTAAAGGATTTGATTGAATTACACTACTTTGAACTACACTGGCTAGCAATCTATTCCACAAATTAACAATACAATTGAAGAAAAAATGTTTAGCTTTATTAGAATTACAATGTTTACCCCCACTAATTTGGAACCATTACCATGAGTTCTGGCTGCATTCCTCAAAGTGAAATATTTTTTGGCATCAACATTATCAAAACCATTACTCATTTTAAACACCTGGATTAAATCTCCTTAAATTTGCCTTTTTACAAGTGAGAATAAATTCAATGTTTCTAAAGGGGCAGTATATGATTTGTTTCTAAGTCCAGGACTTATCTTAGTAGCCCATTGCTGCACTCTCTCCATTCTGTCTATGTCCTGTTGTAACTATGTACAACTGTACTGTTGGGGTTGTGAGATTTTTACAAAACTCCACATTCAAGCAACAGGTTTGGACTGGGTTCCCAAGTTCCCTTTATTAATGGCCCATCTGTCCTTTGGTCCCATTTGTATTTGTTGTGGGTCAATTCCTTGTATTTTTTTCCTGTGTCCCTCCCAGTAATTTGTTAAGTTTTCCTGTTCATTCATTTTAACTAATCCAGCAGTGAATTAGTCATTGCTGGGTTTTCAAGTTCTGTCTGGTTCCCTGGAGTTTTGTAAGGCCAATGTTGTTTAATCTAAGAATTCTCAAAAGTTTTTCTCTCCCCCCACAGAAGTCTAGTTAAATATTAAAAGTGTTATTTATCTATAAAGTATTTGACAGTAATTGCTCTGGACATTGTTTGCTCCTGGAAGATACCAGTATAAATTACTGTTGTAAAGCCTAGTAAGGTATTTTATTTGTTAAAGGTATTACAATTCTTCATCAGAGTTTATTAGATGTTAAAACTGCCCGGAGTATTGTTAATGAATAAGATAATTGTCAGATAATGATTGGTACTGGTATTCATTTAGATTGTAAATAAGTATGGGCATGTGTAATATATTTAGTTCACTTAGGATTAGACACCTGAGTTTTTAATTATTGCTCCAGCTTACAGTGCCTGCCTGGGTGGCTACCTTTCAGCTGCATTTAACCTAATCCTATCATTTTAGTCACTCATTAGGATAATCAGATACAGATTGTTTAGCATTATTTGTAACTAGTTATTTAACTCGAGATATTTGCTTGTTGTCCATGCTTGGTTTTGTGTTGCTTACAGGCTGTTTAAATTATGTGAGATTATGTTTGTCATGATTGTTAATGTTATTTATTTTTATTATTTTATTTATTTATTTATTTTATATTTATTCACTGACTAATCTATTCTTACCAGTGATTAATTATGAAGTCATCATTCTAGTTATTTGTATTAATTGTTATAATTATTATTATTGATTGTAGCGAATAGCAGTGCTTCACCAGCGCTTCAACTGCTGAGGTCATACTGCACCAAAACTAAAGTAAAAATAGAGCACAAGGAGTTGGGGTAAGGAGAACTCTGAAGGAGTACCTAACAGTTAAAGAAAAGTCATGAGAGAGAAAAGTAAAGACACTCTGAACAGCAAAGGGAGAAAGAAATTACATCCAAATCATATTAAATAGAGAGTAGAAGGCCAGTTTGATGGAGAAAAGAGAAAAAGCATGTCCTTTGGTATAGGCATGGAGTCACCCAACAATAGAGTAAGAGTGGAGCTTGAAGGGGAAAAAGGGAGGAACTGGGAGTGAGCAATAGCAAAGGCATGGAAAACCAAAAGGCAAATGTGAAACAGAGAGAGAGGGATGCCACATGGAGAGAAGGGGGCAACATCTCCTATCATAAGATGCCCATGTGTGAGATGAGTATGACCAATGCGTAGGCATATCAGAGCAGTCTCCAACCATTGGTCACACTGACAAGACGAAGGCCATCTTCAAATCGTGGGCTTCAATGCCCTCAAGGAATTCCCGGACACATCCTCCCACTGATGCTACCACCACTGAAGAAGTGCTTCTCGGAAAACCCTCGTAATGTCTGATGCCAGGAGAGGCACATTATGGTCGAAAGGCAGGGAGGACAACTCTATCGCTGCGGCATCCATGTGTTCATTGCCTGGAACACCAATGTGGGAAGGTACCCAACAAAAGGTGACTAGCTTACAGCGTGATGAAAGAAGGACCAGCCAGTCCTGGATCTGCCACACCAGTGGGTGCACAGAGACAAGAGAGAGCAGGGCCTCAAGAGCACTACAGGAGTCAGAATAAATAATAACGATGTTGAGGGAAGTTGAGAAAGAAACTGAAGGGCCAAAAGAATAGCTGATAGTTCTGCTGTAAAGATGGATGCTGCTGGGGGGAGGGATAGTGATTTAATTTTCAATGGGAAGACAGCCACCCAGCCCACTCCCAGTGGAGAGTGAGAGCCATCAGTGAACACTAGGAAAGAATCAGCATGGGAAGAGGAATGGGATAGAAAGTGAGTGCTCCAAGGAGAGCACTTACCCCTCCACCCCTAGAGAAGACAGGACAGGGGCCATTCAGAGACCAAATGGATCAAGTGGGGATGATGGTCAAAGCATGCCACAGTGGAAGGACTGAAGAGGGACTGGAAGACCGGAGTGGGAGAAAACATGAGAGGTATTTTAGACACTCGGAGGTATGATGGGCATCCAATGGGAGATGACCACTCTCCACATACAGGCTAATGATTGGAGAGGATCGGAATGCACCAGTGCTGATGCGCACAGCCAAGGAGTGAAATGGGTCCAGCATGCGCAGAGTGGAAGAATAGGCCTGACAGCCATAATCCAACTTACTTTGGATCACCAAAGAGTATGGCAGTCAGCACCTGAACCAGTATGAGAGAGGAACTTGAGAAGGGTACAAGTCTGAAGGCTTGATAGTCTGAAGGCATCAAGCCTTCAGAGACTTCAAGTGGGGAATCCAGGAGAGGCAGGAATGAAGGAGACCCAGAAATCTAGTTTTGGGTACAATGGGGACTGGTGATCCATATATCTTGAAAACCTTGATGAGTTGACTGCGCAGCCTCCGAGTTTCCAGCAAAAACAAGTTCAGGGTGCGTAAGCGTCGATTGTAGCCCATATGCTTAATGGAAGGGATTAACTTTGTGGCCCCCACCTGCACCTGCTTCAGCCTCTCAATATCTTTCCTGAGGGTGGGTGACCAGAACTGCACAGCATACTCCAGGTGCGGCCAAACCAGGGAATTGTACAGAGAGAGCACACACTCCATGTTCTAAAACTGAAATTGCCTCCTGATATAACCCAACAGCTTCTGGGCTTTCTTTTCCACCTCTACCCACCATTTGGTAAACTTAAGGTCGCTGCTAATTAGCACACCCAAGTCCTTTTCCAAATCAGTTGCCTCGATATTACTCCCCAACATCAAGTAGTCCAACTTGGGATTGGCATAGCCAATGTGCATCACTTTGCATTTACCCAAGTTAAACGGCATGTGCCATTTTTCGGACCACTCTCCTATTCTACCTAGGTCCGCACGCAGTTGCTCAATCGCTTCAGGCATCCCAACATTGGCCCCAAACTTGGTGTCATCAGCGAATTTGGCGATCCGACTGACGATGCCACCGTCGATATCATTTATGTAAATGATAAACAATAGTGGCCCCAAAACGGAACCCTGAGGAACCCCGCTAGTGACCGAGGCCCAACCCGAACTAACCCCTTTAATTACAACCCTCTGCAGCCTATTCTTCAGCCAGTTTTCAATCCACCTGCTTATTTCCCCCACGGATACCCAGCGCGCGCACTTTCGCCATTAGCTGGTGGTGAGGTACCTTATCAAAGGCTTTCTGAAAGTCGAGATAAAGTACTGTATATCAATTGCCCTACTCTTATCGTACTCACTCAACATGATGTGGAAAAACTTGAGCAAGTTGGTGAGACACGACCTATGCCATCTAAACCCATGTTGGGAGTCCCCAAGCAGCTTGTAGGAATCCAAATATATGAGAGAGACTATATATATATATATAGTCGACCCTCATTTAATGTCATGATTCATTCTGGGAAAAGTGACGTTAAACGAAGTACATGTTCAATGGGGTTTCAGGTAATCCGCTCCAGAGAACCAGAAGTAAAAATTTATTGCCACCAAAACTATTAATTTAAGGCTTTGTAAATGTTTTTATGCATATTAATTAACATGTATTACACACAAATTGAATAATAAAAAATAATAACAATTAACAAAGCTTTATTTACCTTGGTCTTGTACATGCTGAGCTTGAGGTGACTGGAGAGGTGGGGTGAGGAGGAGAGGGATTAGTGTTGGGAAGAAGAGTCTCCCTTAAAAGTGTCAGGGAGTTCTTCTACCTCTTCTTCTGCAGGAGGAATCTCTGGGGTGACGGTGCTCTGGAATGAGGTTAAAGGAGAATCTGTTGCCAGAGGTTTGAGAAAACTGTCTAGGGTCATCTGTTTTGTCCTCTCATTCAACAGCTTTTTAAAATAGGCCACAGTGCTGTCTTCGAAGGAGCAGATGTTTAACTCTGTCTCCTCTATGTTGGGGTGGAAAGCTGCGATCTCCTTAACTCCCTCCCAACATTTCAGGAAATGTTTTAGCTGTGCAGTGGAGACAGTCACTCTCTCTTCCTCTGGCTCCTCCTCACCACTTTCAGATTCCTTTGCCATCTCTTGGAGGTCTGTTGCATTTAACTCCCTCTCATGCTCTTGAAGAAGTTCCTGCACATCATCAGCATCAACTTCCAGTCCCATTGCTTGCCCAAGGTAGAGAATTTCAGCTTCAGGATTGCTTTGTTCCTCAAAGCCCACAAAATGATAGATCACAGAGGGCCACAGTTTCTTCCACGCAGAGTTCATAGTGGTTGTGGTTACCTCTTTCCATGCCTTTACAACAATTCTAACAGCCGGTAAACGGGGTAAGTGACGTAGAATGAATGCATGTACGCCAATGGAGGCTTTGATGCTAAATGAAAAGCCGTAAACCGAGCGTGACGTTAAACGAGGTTCGACTGTATATATATATATATATATATATATATATATATATATATATATATATATAGAATGATTAAGATTATTAGTCATGACTAAAATACTGGAAATGTGTTTTTTTGTAAGTGATACATGACAGACATGGGGTAATAGTAATAGACTATTACAGGATTTTTTCAAGTAATAGTAATAGATCATATTTTTTTGGCTGTGATAGTAATAGAAGGCAAAGTAATAGACAATAGTCTATTACTTTTCTATTACAGTGGCAGTGGACATATTGTGTGAACAAAGAACTGAAAAATGAACTAAATCTACTCTAAACTAAAATAAACATGTATGTGAACTAATATTGTGGCAAATTTTTCCTTCAATAAAGTAAAATTTATCAAGACCTACAGGCTCTGAAATTGTAATGATTTAGTTGAAACAAATATGTTATTAGGCTGCCACTCAGCCTCATCCTGGATCCATGAGTGTAGAGCCCTCTGCCACTCAGCCTCATCCTGGATCCATGAGTGCAGAGCCCTCTGCCACTCAGCCTCATCCTGGATCCATGAGTGCAGAGCCCTCTGCCACTCAGCCTCATCCTGGATCCATGAGTGTAGAGCCCTCTGCCACTCAGCCTCATCCTGGATCCATGAGTGCAGAGCCCTCTGTTTCTCAGTCTTATCCTGAATCCAGACACTGTTACATTGCCAGCTCAATACCATCTCACACAGGGTACCCCCAAGGTGCTTTGGTGAATCGGAATGCTGGGAATGTCAGGGGTCATGATGAGGAGGCATCTTGGACAATGGTGGTAAGGAGGGGCTGGAAGCAAGCGACCCCTCTGAGAACTGCAACCACTGCAGTAGCTAATGGTGGTAGTCCCTCAAGGGGGTCTGGTCCCACTCATGCACTGGCTAGAGAGAGTCAGCCTGTGGCAAAGGCTGGTAGAGAATGGCAGGGCATCATAGGGGCTGCCAAAACAGATTGTATGATGGCTGTACCAACAAAGACCGCAAACATTTTCATCTTGAGATGTCAACCTGATCTTATGGCTGAGGAGCTGCAGGCATTTGTGGAAGATAAAGTGAACCTTCAGGTTACATGTAGGAAAATTGACTCCAGATGGACTATGTACAGTTCCTTTCAAGTTACAGCAGTCTGTGATGATCCAGGGGTATTTATGGATCCAGCAGTATGGCCAGAATGGGTATATGTACGGTGGTTCTATGAGAAGAAGGGAAGAAAAACACCTGCAGCCCCTCTTGCAAGTGCTGGAGAGGGTAATTATGGAGACATCATGCTTTGTACTGTGGAGGAAAATCCAGCTAGGTCCAATGCTGTAACTGCTGTGCCTGGTATAAATGGAATTCAACATGTAGAGATGGCTGGCAGAACTCCTGCATCTTCCTAATTGCAACATTCAAGGTAATCTCTTATAACTGTAGAGGCCTAAGCTTAGGCAATAACAGCAAACGCAGGTGGATCATAATTGATAAGCTGTTAGAGGATGCTGATATTCTGTCTGCAGGAAACATAGTTATGGAAATGACTTAAAGGACCTGAATAGCCTGTCTAGTAACTTTCATGGGATAGGGGTATGGGAAATATATTAGTGAATTAAAACTTGTTTTGAATTGGCTAACTGGAATAGAAATTTGTGTAGACAATAAAAAATTTGTAATTCTGTGTATCTATATGCCTTTTTCAGGCAGTTGATAATGAAGATGATTACCTCATTAAATTGGGGCAGGTGAGCAGTATTATTGATGAGTTGGGTACGACATGTCTAGCTATTATTGGTGACTTTAATACTAATGTGCTTAATGGTAATTCTTTGTTCAGCAACCACTTAAAAGCCTTCTGTGAAGATAATAACTTTACCCTTTCATCCCTGTGTAGTCTTCCTGGTGATAGCTTTACTTATGTTAGTGATAGTTGGCACACCACCTCATGGTTGGATCATTGTATTTGTATGTTCATTATACACAGTGATTCACTGGCCTACTTAGTCAGTGCTCCAGACAACTATCTCTTAATCTTCTATATGGACCTCTTGTATAATGTTTGTACTTGAGTGAAATAAAGTGTTTGTTTGTTAACACACTGCTCCTAATTGCATTTAAATAGCCATAAAGATCCTTTTCAAATGAGTGAAGTACCACACATACAAACGTATTAGTAATAGATGAAAATTAAAGTAATAGTAATAGAAGAAATGAAGGTAATAGGGTAATTCTACGAGAAATAGACAAATGAAGTACACGGTAACCTCTTCAAAATTCATGAAACTTGGTGTGAGGGTTGGTTTAGGTCCAAATTATAAATTTCTGAATTTTTTTGAAAATTGGTCAAGTTGGTCAAATTTTATGGCTTGACCAAATTTTGGTCAAATGAAAAAAACAATAATTTTCAAATGTAAATATCTCAGCTCCTAATTGTGGTAGTGTAGTAAGTCTTAAATGATAAAATATGTAAAATTAATTGTAGTTTCTAAATATGTATCATTTTTTTAGGGTAACAAAAATAAAATTATGATTTTTTGGAATTTTTTTTTTTTTTTTCTATTTGGCAGCGAAGATATCATTTTTCGAAAAGAAGACCAGGCATAAAAAATTTTATTTGATGTATGTACACCATAATAAGTAATAAAAAGTCAGCTTATCGACGATTATTAAGAAAAAAAATGACTAAAAAAAAATCCTCCAAATTTTAACAATTTTTTGCTTTCTTTCCAGATTTTCAGTATATACCTAATTTTCTAGTATACGTAAATTTACCTAACCCTTAAAATGCCTCAAAACACAAAATTTTGTTGCGATCCTATGAAAAAACACTCAGAAGAATTTTCTGTAACATCAAAAAAGTAAACTCTGCCATGGCAGCTGCAAGCTATGGAATTTTGGAAGAAAATCAATTACTATGCAGCAATTGCTATGTCACAATTAAAAAGAAGCCAATTGTATTAGAACATGTTCAACGTTCATCCAGAGAGCCGGAACCTGCACCAATACCTGAGCCAGACATACTTAACGAATCTATGGAGCGAAGCAGTAGCGATTCCACGAATCCACCACCATTGGAAGAATTTGTCGTTCAAGACAGGCAATTCAATAAAGATTTGCTCAGCGACAATATTTTACCTTTATTTGATGAAAGCCCTATTAAAACAGGTAATAAAACAATAGAGACTCCGTTCAGGACATTTGTTTCTTAATGCCAAATTCGTAGTTTTCTGTTTTTAAATATTAGCATCAGCACTTGAATACATATATACAAAATATTTGATATTTGATTATTTCACGCAACCTAAATTTATGAATTTGTTTTACAGCTGGATTGAAGCCGGGACAAAAACAGATAAAGGCTTCTACGAAATTCAGATCGACAATGGAAAAGGTTAAAAAGTTTTGAAGCTGCTTATGGGGCTCCTATTGACTATTCTGAAGCTGGTCCGTCCAAAAAAAGTTGTTTGGAAGATGATTTAGAGAGGCAAGACTACTTTTCGACATAGTTATTGAAATTTGACATTTTAAATTAAATTTAATAGTCATCGAAGTATATACTAAATTAAGTTTTATCTGTTTACATTTTTATAATCGGACAATATAATACATATACATATATTTTATGAAAAGTTTAATTAAAAATATACTAATTAAACTTAATGTCAAATACACTTTATTTCAGGTATCAAAAGGTTATGGAAGAATTAAAGGAGAAATTTCAAGCAAGTAACGATCGCAATCTTAGGTTACAAATACTATCATTGTATCCCTATCCCATTGAAAAAACTGCTGACTTCTTTGGAGCAACAAAGTATTGGTGCGTAAGAGCCGCAATCTTCAAAAACAGTTTGGGATTCTTCCTAACATTCCAAACATGACGAAAGGGAAGGTCATCACAGCTGAAATGAAAAAAATCATTCGGGAGTTTTATGAAAATGACGAATATAGTAGGATGTGCCCGGGAATCAAAGATTATAAGTTTGCAATAAATGAAGAGGGTGAAAAAATAAAAAACAAAAAAGACTGGTATTGTGTAACTTGAAAGAGTTATATGCTGAATATGCAAAAAATGATGAAAATCCCAAAATAGGCTTTAGTACCTTTGCTCATCTTCGACCGTCGTGGTGCGTGCTTGCGGGACAAAGCGGAACTCAGTGTCTGCGTATGTACGCATCACCAAAATCCGAAACTACAAATATCAGCGTTAGGCATTAAAGATTTAGACTACAAAAAATTAATGTCTTTATCCATCTGCGGCATGGACAATGAAGATTGTATGATGCACCGATGCAAAAGATGCCCGCGAGAGGTCGGAATCAAAAATTATTTGGAAAGTTTGGACTTCATGGCGATGGAAGAGATAAAATATAAACAATGGGTGTCCGTCGATCACTGTATGTTAAAAGATATCACCGAAACTCCAGAGGAATACGTGGAATCGCTCACCAAAAAAATTGCACAACTGACAAGACACCACTTCACAAATAAATGTCAGTCGAGTTACTTCAAAAATCTAAAAGAAACTCTGCCCAAAAATGAAGGTGTTTTGGTGGGCAATTTCGCGGAAAACTTCTCATTCATCGTACAAGATTGTGCCCAGGGATTTCATTGGGAGAACTCGCAATGTACAGTGCACCCATTCATTTATTATTCCAAAAACAATGCAGGAAAACTAATTTGCAAAAGTTAGTTTCGTTTCAAATTGTCGCAGGCATGATACAATTCTGGTTCATAGTTTTCTCAAAAAATTAATCCTGTGCATCCAACAACAAAATTCAAACCTAACTAAAATTCATTATTTCACAGATGGATGCGCGGCTCAGTATAAGAATAAAACAAATTTTCTAAATTTATGGCATCATTTCGAAGACTTCAAAATTCATGCTGAGTGGAATTTTTTCGCGACATCCCACGGGAAGAATGCCTGCGACGGTATTGGCAGAATGGTAAAAAGAGCAGTCGCCAGAGAAAGCTTATGACGGCCTCTCGACCATCAAATCTTAACAGCTGAGGACTTCTACAATTTCTGCTCTCAAGAATTCCTAACCGCTATTGACTTTTTTTACGTCTCTGAGGCAGAAGTTGTAGATGTAGAGCTTTCTTTGCAAAAATGTCTGAGTGAACCTATTACTTCTATCAAAGGTACTCAACAATTACATCGCTTCATCCCAATTTCCAAGAATTCGTTGAAGGTTTATCCACTCTCTCAGAGTGCACAGTCAGTCGAAATAAGAGAGCTCATTAGAGTTTCTGCTTCGGATCAAGAACATAATACTCTCTCTCAATGCGAAATTGAAACAGGCTCTTTTGTGGGTTGTATGTATGAAAATAAACTATGGCTCAGATTAGTCCAGTCCTTTGACTGTGAATATGATGATTTTCTGATAAAATTTCTCCATCCTTCGGGCGTATGTTCCTCATACATTTTTCATGCGCAAGATGATGTTTGTCACGTTCAAACAGAAAATATATTTGGGAGTATTGAAGCAAGTTTACGAGGAGGAACAAGAATACAATACATTTTTCCGCTTCAAGAATTAAATAACTTTTCAAAGAAGATAAAATAAATTCTATCGAATGTATACTATGTATTTAAGATTGTCTATATAATATTTCTAAAATTTTTATCTAAGATTTGTGTATCTACTTAATAGTTATAAAAATCTTTTCAAATTCTTTTTTCTTATTATTATATTATTAGTGTCTAAAATTTGGATTCACTGGATGAGAATACTGTCTCTTAATTCATTCTCAAAGACTTGTGTACGTGTAGTATTAGGAAGAGTATTTTATACTCTGATAAGCACTTTATAAATTAAACATTATTATTGTCAATATATTCTGTCCCTAAATATAAGAGAGTTTATGTATGTACATTGTACATATATTTTAAAAGATTTTTTCTCCTTTGGTTTATCTACATGTATTTTTTATATGATTTGAAAATTGTCTTTTTTTGGACCAACAAGTCTGTAATAAATCTTTGTCATGAAAAAAAATTTTATTACTTAATTTCAAACTCAGTTTTGAGCCTTATAATAAACTATAAGCTGACTTTTTATTACTTATTATGGTGTACATACATCAAATAAACATTTTTTATTCTTGGTCTTTTTTTCGAAAAATGATATCTTCGCTGCCAAATCACAAAAAAAAAAAAAAAAAAAAATTGACATTTTTTCCAAAAAATCATAATTTTATTTTTGTTACCCTAAAAAAATGATACATATTTAGAAACTACAGTTAATTTTACATATTTTATCATTTAAGACTTATTACGCTACCACAATTAGCAGCTGAGATATTTATGTTTGAAAATTGTTGGTTTTTTCATTTGACCAAAATTTGGTCAAGCCATAAAATTTGACCAACTTGACCAATTTTCAAAAAAATTCAGATTTTTGTAATTTGGACCAAAACCAACCCTCACACCAAGTTTCATGAATTTTGGAGATGGTGGAGTGTACATTTGGCACTTTCATTTGTCTATTTGTCCTGGAATTACCCAATAGTAATAGAAACCCAGTAATTGACCCTATGTCTGATACATGGTAATAAAGCTGTGAAAGATAGACTGAAAATATCTGGTCCAAATTATAAAGATTCAAATTGAAGGTTACCATAATTGAATCCAATAAAATCATCTGGTGTTAGCCATGCATAATTAAATACAAGAGTAATATATTATGAATAAGGGGATTAAATGGTCATTTATATAATGAGAATGCATCTTTGCTTTAAAACTTTTACTTGACTTTAAATTTTCTTACATCTTTTAACCTTCTTTCTTAAACAGACAGCCTTGTAGGGACTAGCCAGTCCATAACTGTTTGGTGTCTTTTGCAAATACAATAATTCAAAATTGTGTCATTGTTCATTGTTATATGACAATAAAATGACAGCCAATTCCTTCTTCCATCACATTCCATGAATAATAATGAAAAAGAATAAAGCTGTTGGGGTAGTCTTATATTTATTCTGAATCTTTGCAATACAGGAAATGAACAAAGGAATACTAATTAAAGTGTTTTCCCTTCTTATCTGGATAATGAAAACCTTGTGACACTGTTAATAATAAATAATGAGAGAGCTCAGGCCAACTAATACAGTCCATTTCTGTAACCCAGGAGTTGGCAACCAAAATTACAAGCATAGCTATTCAAATTCAGTCAGGCTGCACAGGGTCCCCATCAATTAGAGGGCCCCTCCAAAATTCATTTGTTTTTTGTATTTTTAGTTGCCCCAAAGGGGCACCTCCCGCATACCGTAACATATATACATTATAACTGCAAACACGCAGTGGGTACCTCATTTTTTCATTTGTTTCGTTCTTTCACTCTCATCTTGCATGGATAATTCTCCTATACAAAGCGTCGTTCTTTACGTTAATTATACTGCGTGTTTGCAGTTATAATGTATATATGTTACGGTATGCGGGAGGTGCCCCTTTGGGGCATTGGTTTCTGCGTGTATGTAGAGGAATTACGGCATTTGTTTGGGTGAGGCCTGTGGTGTAGTGGTTATCATATCTGACCGGCAATCGGAAGATCCCGGGTGGGTACCTCATTTTTTCATTTGTTTCGTTCTTTCGCTCTCATCTTGCGTGGATAATTCTCCTATACAAAGCGTTGTTCTTTACATATATATATATATATATATAAAATATTGGGTGTTTGCTTTTATCAAGATGATGTCCTCATAGAAAATCAGAAACATATGTGGGGCCCTGGGAGGGTTGTGTAAGGAATGGGGACCCCAACCGATGTTCCATCTAATTTTTTTTAGTCTGTGTGCGCAAGAAATTTTCATTGTGCATACATTTAGATTCATGGTGAAAAATTGGGCAAACTTTTCTGAGTGCTATTATCTTCAAAATGAAATATATGTAAATATTAAATACTTAATAAATATTATTTCCATAAGGTGATAGCTTGATCATTACAGTACTATTAAATGGATATTAAAAAACTGTTTACAATATTATATATTCTTAAAAAAGAAAACATTTTATCCATTCTAAAAATATGAATAAAATAAAAAATAGTAAAATAAAATTCAACAAAATAAAGAAATAAAATAAAAATAACATTAATTGAAAATGACTATTTTAGTTATTTCTCAAAACAATTTTTAGCATTTAGCAATTTAAAATAGACTATCAAGATTAATACATGATTTTCTCCATTCACAAAATAGGAATAAAATAAAAAATAATTTTATTTTTTATGAATTATGAGATAATTACTATTCGTTTTTATGCAAAAATAAGAAAGAGAAGGTTTATATTCAATGCATTAATGTATGAAAGAAAAAAAATGCAAATACATAGAGTAAGAAAAATCTTTATTGCGTAATTGTGCAGACATCGGTGAAGTCAGGTGGAAGGGGTTAATACTTAAAAGAGCGACTAATGTTGATGCAAATGGTCAGACCCTGTGTGATGGTATATTTTTTAAATTACTTCATTTACTGTCGTGACTCATGATACACTTGAGCCTGTGCGCATTTTATTTTGCACATGCACACGCGCATACCTTAGAGGGAACATTGCGGGCCCCAACCATCTTGCACAGGGCCCCTCAGAAGCTAGGGCTGGCCCTGCTTTTTTACATTACATTTTATTTGGAATACATGAAGCCACTTGGGCTTATGAAGGTTATCCAAGTCATAAGCTATAGTTTATAATAAAATTTTGCAAAATTATAGTCTCAAGTCAGCTAATTAACGTAAAACTATTTACAGAGCTACCAAAGTAGCCTACATAACTTGAGCCAAAAATATACACCATTTACATAATTTATACTCTTTCATTCATGAAGGCATCTAACTTTTTCTTAAAACTAACTAAGGAGCTACTACTTACCACATCATATGGCAAGTCATTCCAAAAATCTATTACTCTATGACTGAAAAAGTATTTTTGTAGATCCAGTCAACAAGTCTGTGTTCTAATTTTCTAATGCCCTTGAGTTCTTCCATCAAACTCTAATAAGAAAAATTTACTTACATCTAAACTGTCCAACCTGAAAACATTTTAAATATCTATTCCATATCTCCCCTCAAACAGCATCTCTCAAAACTAAACATAAGAAAGAACATAAGAAATTTTTATAGTGGGCACACTAGGGGCCACTTCGGCCCATTGAGGTGGCTCCACTAAGTAAAAACTGCCTGTACATTGGCAACAACCAATTTTTACAAAACTAATTAATTATCAATTTAAAACTAATAAATTATCAATTCAAAACTAGAGATAGAATCTCTGGATCCAGAGGATAAAAGTCATAATAGGCTACTATCCACAATTATGTTACACTCTATATCTATTTATAACTAACATGCAAATATATCAGATCCAAAGAATCCATTCAGTTTCATTACGGTACCCATCAATACGAGTACCTTGCCAACCAAAAATAAGTCACGGTCCATATCAATTGCGGACCAAGTCACAATTTATAACCATATACATTACAGTATAGGTATATACTTAGGAGGAAAAGTGTAGGTGTGGCTGTAAAGACTGTACAGTAATATAGAAATGTGTGTGCACCCATTTTGGGTTTCCTATTTAAAGGTGTTTGTGGGGCAAGTGAAGATCATGAGTTTTTCAATACCTCACAGTACTATGGGGGCCACCGCTCAGCAGAGGAATCTCTTTAAATGGGGTGCGTAAGGACAGAGAGTATTCCCTAACCCAAGATGCTGCCTCCCTATATCCCACAACACTTGTGTTATGCTGTGGGATTTATCACCTAAATGCACATAATATATATGAAATAAACTCGTACCATTCATGCAATAAAAATGGGCTTAAACACTATCACCAGATGTCCCTTGCAGACATCAAACTATCCAACCTTCTTTTGAAAGAATAAAGTGTATCTGAAGTTACTACTACTACTGTCAGACTGTTCCAAAACTTAATTACTCTCTTTGTAAAACTATGTTTTCTTAAATTTGTTCTAAATCTTGGCTTAAATAATTTCATACTATGACCTCTAGTCTTGTTGTTGTGATCTTTAATGAAAAGAGAATCAAAATCTATCTTATCCAACCCTTTTATCATTTTATACACCTCTATCATATCACCCCTTAACCACCACTTTTTTAATGAGAACATATTTAGATACACCAGTCTTTCCTTATATGTCAATTGTCTTAGAGATGGGATCATTCTTGTTGCTCATTTCTGTACTTTTTCCAGTTTTTCAATATCTTGTATCAAATAGGGACTATTAAATTGAATACAGTATTCAAGGAGTTGGGTTTTTGCCAACCCTGCAGTTAGGTCAACTGAATGCCTGGTTAAGTCAACTGTATGCCCTTGATGATTGGTTAGGTTAAGTTGTGATATTTTTGTTAGCTTAAATGAAAATGATATTTGGTAGTCCCGATAATACATAAGTACCTACTGGTGTTTTTCTGCTCACAATTGTCAAAACATGACATAGATTAAAAATGATAAGAGTTCTTTTTTACATAAAATGGTTTCTTTTTGTATGAAATGCATAAAGCCATTGTTTTTAAGAAGTGACAGTCACCCCTTGATCCAAAGTCACCCCATACTATTACAGTAACTATAACACCAAGATCTTTTTCCTGTATAACATCCTTTAACCAGTTTCCTTGCATCTCATTACTAAAGTTTTCATTATTTTTACCAAAATGGATGACAATTTTTGAACATTGAATTCCATCTGCCATTTAGCTCTACTAAATGTATATAACCTTTTAAATATAGTTTGCTTCAGTCACAGTACAACCATTAAAGAAAAATGAACCAATTTTGCAGTTTCATGTAAAGGAAATTTGAGAAATAATATTAGGCTTAGACAAATTTCCTCCCAAAATGCCAAATGTAAATTGTAACCGTGTGTTAATTCTGTGCATTAAGTGAATCACTAACTCAGCCTAGGGCCAAGTGTAAAATTAGGTTTAGGCTTCATTAAGTTTGAAAATTATGTTTAAACTTGGCCTACACTTACACAAATACAGTTAGACTGAACTTATGAATGAAGGCAAGCAAAACCTAGGCCTACAATGTAGGCCAAGTCTTGTGGAAAATTTGGCCTCAGAAACTTTATTATAGGCCCTAGCCTAATACTTAGGTTTGCCTTGTACCTGATTCATACTAGGCAAGTTAAGAGAAATGAAAATGGAAACTACCTTATAGTTTATGAAACTGCCTCTTGTGCAGACAGTTTGGTAACTGAAATACTGTTAATGAATCATTTCCAAAACTCCAAGGAGATACTCCCAACCATTTACTGTTTTGAAAGCCATGTGTAGCCTATGTTTGATAAAATGCATGCTTACTATTTTAGTACTTTTTCCTTCATTTGGGCATTGATTATCAATAACTATAATCTTATTATATAGTTATAGGCATACTGTTCTTCTGTTTTATTGTCTTAAGAGACAAAGGAGTGATTGAGAAAGGAAACTTACTGAGGACCTCGGCCTAGGTTATCTTTGTAGCAGCCTGAAAAATTTGTTGTCAGACCAGCCAAAAGTTGTCTTTTACACTAGTCCTTATGGCTCTGGCTACCCAGGCAAGGTGGGTGCGATTATTCTCCTCTCATTACACTGGTCAACAAAGATTTTTCATCAGAGTAAAATTTGTGGTGGCTGGATAGCATTTTTCACGCTGATTCTAAAACTGCATTCAGATTTTTTCTAGCATGTATAGTTTTCAAGATGAAGGCATATATATAACTACACAGATTTAACCATTTTAAATAAGCAAAATACTAATATTTCAACATTTGATTATGTTTATTTTATTGTGTTTTTTTAGTTTATTCATCTTATTTATTTCAATTATCTTAATTATACATCTTATGTATTTCAGGTGTGAGCTTTTACGTCTAGCAGCATTGTGATTCAGGCAACAACGCCGTGCTTTGTGTGTCAAAAGATCAGTCCAGTCCAAGAACTTGTTGTGTCAAGTTGGTGTACATTTTTTTTTAATTTATAGTTTGCTCAGGTCAGTCAACATGCCTCGACAATGTAAGAATGACCCCGACAAGTTCTGTTTCGTATGCGGCCAGTTGACAACTAAAACAAGCGACGAAGTATTACAACCGACATTAAGAAAATATACAAGCTATACTTTGGTTGCCATCTAGGTGACCAAGATAAACCATGGGTGCCACATCAAATCTGTTCTGGCTGTTCAAATGGACAGAGCTGGGCACTTGCGTTTTTTTGCCCATTTTTTTGTGGTACTGCGGTACTGCAGTACTACTACCACACTACCAAACCGGTACCGCATAACGCAGTACCGCAAAGGATCGCTGAAAGTACAGCAGTACCGCTACCGCATTCAAATTTCCCGCGGTACTTTCCACGGTACCGACCAACACGGTAGTACCGCAGTACCGCAAAAAAAACCGCAAGTGCCCAGCTCTGCAAATGGATTACGTGATTGGCTTAACAAAAAGAAAGCTTCAATGCCATTTGCCATACCCATGATATGGAAGGAGCCGAGAGATCATCATGAAGACTCTTATTTTTGTAGTGTGAACTTAATGGGGTTTTCTGCCAAGAACAAACACCAGATTGTATATCCAAACTTGGATTCAGCACGTAGACCAGTAAAACATGATGAAACATTGCCCATTCCAATTCCCCCAAGTGATAGGCTAGATTCTATCATAGATGACATGGAAAGTGATGAAGGTGCAACTGGCGTTTCCGGACCATCTACAGAACCAGAGTACATTTTTGAAGGTAGACATTTAGAGCCTAAAAAGTTAACCCAAGGACAGTTGAATGATCTTGTTAGAGACTTATCGCTGTCTAAAGAGAAATCAGAGCTTCTCGCCTCATTTTGAATTAACAGCATTCTTTTCAGTAGACGGTCCTCTCTGTTATTGCCATGACATCAATGGACTATTTACAGCCATATCTCAGACGTATGTGGCATCTGAGTGGCGCCTCTTTATTGATTCGTCGCAGAGAAGCCTGAAAGCAGTTCTTTTGCATAATGGTAATATAATGCCATCCATCCCCATTGCCCATTCCGTCCATCTAAAAGAGACATATGACAATATGGATATACTACTTAAGGCAATCAAATACGACAGTCATCAATGGAATGTTTGTGGAGATCTAAAAGTTATAGAAATGCTTATGGGTATGCAGTCAGGATTCACAAAATTTTGTTTTTTCCTTTGCCTGTGGGACAGTCGCGCCACTATAGAACATTACACCAAAAGTGACTGGCCACTTAGGTATACATATGTTTTAGGGATAAGCAATGTCCAGTCTGTCCCCTTAGTGGATCCCCAAAAGATCTATCTGCCATCTCTTCACATTAAACTTGGTTTAATGAAGAATTTTGTTAAAGCAATGGGTAAAGTCAATTCTGAAGGGTTCCAATACCTTTCGAGGAAATTTCCGAAGGTTACTGCAGCAAAATTGAAGGAAGGAATTTTTGTTGGGCCACAAATAAGGGAGGTTTTGAATGACACTGAATTTGAAAAAGTCCTAAGTCCGCTGGAATTGAAGGCTTGGCTGGCGTTCAAATGGATATGTGAAAACTTTCTTGGAAGCAACAAGTCACCTGCGTATAAGGATGGAGTCAAGAACCTCCTTGATGCCTTCAAAGAAATGGAGTGTCGAATGTCATTAAAAATTCACTTCCTGCATTCCCACTTAGATTTCTTTCCTGAAAACCTTGGTGCAGTGAGTGACGAGCAAGGAGAGCGCTTCCATCAAGATATTCAGATGATGGAGAAGCGCTACCAAGGATATTGGAATGAAAGCATGATGGCGGACCATTGTTGGATGCTGTATCGTGACAATCCAGGCCAAATTTACAAAAGGAAATCACACTCACAGCGCTTTTAATAAAATAATGTATATATTCTTTATTTATAAGTACATTGAATAAGGTATATGATGTATTTGTTGTTTAGCATTCCTAAGTGTGATCTATACATCCATAAATTTTCTTATAGCAATATCAAAAACTTAAAAATATCAAAACCAGTGTATCTATATAACTATACGTGCTAGAAAAAAAATAAAACCAGATTCGGAATCAGCGCGAAAGATGCATTAAGAAAAGTGTGATCATGTTTGTGATGAGAAAAAAAAATTTCATTTTGTTGGCCAGTGTTATTATCATCTGTATAATTTAGGTCTTGGGGGGGGGGGTATAGGGGTGGAGCCCCCATAATGCTCCTGTCTCTACTGAAACAACAAAAAGTGTTTGCACATATAGTGTCACATACTACAGTGAAATTTGCTGGCATAGTATTACCCAGTGAATCAAGTGTGGCATCCTTTTACTGGAAATGTTCTCACACTCTTTAACAGTCATTTAATTTCACATCTGGAGAATGCAGTGGCTATTTAAACTTCATTTAAATTTATTTTTACACCGGAAATGTTAAAAAAACCTTGCATCCATTTCACTTCACTCTGATTTTACATCACTGGCAGTTGGAGACTAGCTTTCAAACTATGTAAATGTAAGATGTATGATTCATATGCGTAACTGCATGTAAATTACACATTGTAGCTAACTGATAAATGAAAGAAAAAATAGGCTTTACCTTCCATTTTGAAACTCGTCAAACTTATTTTTGATAGTATGAAGTTTGACACAAAATTTCATCCATTTTCTTTAAATTAAAATAAAACTTCCTGGGGAAGAGAGAAAAAAACATTTGAGGGGATACTGTCCTTTTAAATGTTCAGTATACTATAATTATGCAAGAAAGTGTTAAATAACTATGGAAATAATATTTTAAATCTTACCACTATTAATACATTGTAACCTGGTTCCAAGGCTTATGATGGCTCAGAAGAAACAAAACTATTGCATTACCAAATCAATAAGTTATAAATTAAAACCATCAAATACTTTCTCAGTGACAAAACACTGTTTTCAGTACTTGTCTGTCATTTTCTTATTTCATTTGTGGGGAATTTCTCAGAAGTCCTCAAAATATATACTGTATATACCCTACTGCATGTACACACACCTTTCAACCTTTCAAATGTTGGCTATGATGATTCCTCATTTCCTGAAGGTCAAACTTGTTGCTCCCTCCTTTTGAGTTGGCCTGGTGAAGTGAAGAGTTGGTTTCTTGTGATCTCCACTTCACATAGCCAGGTATGCCCAGCTCATCCATAAATGTTCTGAGCCAAACATCTAGCCTTCTTTTGAAGATATCCACCATTACACCACTCATGTTCCTTTGTTCATTGGGTAGTTGGTTGAACAGTCTTGGTCCTCTTACAACAAAACTATTTTCCTTTGGAGTTGAGGATGTTCCCTGTCTAGCCTTTAATTTGGAAACACAACACATTCTGCCTTTTCTACTTTCTACTGTTGTTTGAGTGGTTATAGGGTTCAAAGTAAGATTAGGGATTAGTGCCTCCATTATTTTCCAAGTGTAAATGGTGTATCTCTCTCCTTCTTTTCAGTGAATGTAAGTTTAATTCAGGTAACCTTTCCCAGTAATTTAGTTCTTTGCATCAATTGAGCTTGGCTGTGAAGCTTCTCTGAATCCATTCTAGCTAACTGTCTTTTTTTTTTTATATGGGGATGTTAAGACCAAGCACTATTCCAACTTGGGTATGACCCAGGGGGGTGCCCCCCCCCCCCCCCTCCCAACCAAGATGACAGTATTCAGTTGTTCATATGATAATCTGAAATAATGGTGGTTTGGTTGGTTGGATGGAGGAAGGTGAGTCTAACGCATGTTAAAAAAAGTATAGTTTGTAAAATGGTCTTTCAAAACTTTCTTCTCTTTTTTTAATCACAATCATACATATTGTTGCCCCCCCCCCCCCCCCCCCAATAAAAAATCCTCGCTATGCCCTTGGTATGATCAGTGTTTTCAATTTAGGAATCATTATATTCCTATCCCTTCTCTTAAAGGTTACATTACATTACCCCCTACCCTCTTCTTTCTCTCAGGCTAACCTTAGAGTGGATCTTAGGGTTTTTGTTAGCCCTAGCTTCTGTAGATTACATTTTATTTGGAAAACATGAAGCCACCAGGGCCTGTCGAGGTTATCCAAGTCATGAGCTAATAATAATAATAGAATCCTGCAAAACATCAGTCTCAAGTCAGCTAACTAATGTACAACTATTTACTACTATCAAAGTAGCCTACAAACTTAATGTAAAAATATACAGTATTTATAATCTACAAACTATTTCAGTGCTTTCCTGTTAATGGGAATACCCAACCACCCGCCACCAAACTGTTTGTTATGTATTTTTGCTCTTGTCATTTTTGTTTAAACTAATGAAAATATCACAACTTAACCTAACCAATCATCAAGGGTGTACAGTTGACCTAACCAGGCATTCAATTGACCTAACTGGGCATTGAATTAACCTAACAGGTTAATATAATGGAAAATGTCCTGTTAGGTCAACTGAATGTCCAGTTAGGTTAATTGAATGCCTGGTTAGTCAACTGTATGCCTTTGATAATTGGTTAGGTTAAGTTGTGATATTTTCGTTAATTTAAACGAAAATACAGTCAACCCTCATTATAACGGACTAATAGGGGGGAAAAGGTGTCCGTTATAGCCGATTGTCCGATATAACCGATGGTACTGGTAACCTATGGTATACGTATACGATACGGTAATGAAGATACTATATACAGTACTGTGCACTGTCTGCTGAACATGATACAGAAAATAATGAAATATAATAAAAATATAAAAGTTAGCTTGTCCTTGGCCTTACGAATGTCAGAAACAGTTTGCTTTTTCACGCCATACTCCGCGCACACCTTGGCCACCGAAGGACCCGCCTCTAACTTCTTGATTAATTCCAGCTTCTGGGTCACCGACAGGGTCACACGCTTCTTCTTTTCCTGGTTAACGTCGCCAGTGGTGTGTCCGGTTTATCCGATATCCGCTCTAACGGGGTCTGTTATAGCGAGGGTTGACTGTAATGAAAGCAAAAATGCATCATAAACAGTTTGGTAGTCCCAATAATACGTAAGTACTGAATTTATTAATCATTTAAATGAAATTAGTTAATATGTAAGCAATAATCAGTTAGTAGGGGGTCAAAGTGTCTTTGTCATCTAAAATCGCAGAAAAAAACATCGCTGCTTTCGGTACATTGTCGCCACATGAATTCCGCAAGATACGAGTCTAGATGATGGCGGGTGGTTGGGTATTCCCGTTAACAGGAAAGCACCACTATTTCTTCTCATTCATGAAAGAGTCTAAATTTTTCTTAAAATTGACTAATGAGCTACCATTTACCACATCATGTGGCAAGTCATTCCAAAAATCTACTACTCTATGACTGAAAAAGTATTTTCTTAGATCAAGTCTACAAGGCTGTTTTCTAATTTTCTTATGTCCATGACCATGAGTTATTCCATCCATCTCAACTTCTCAAGTGAGAAAAAGTTACATACATCTAAATTGTCCAAACTTGAAAACTTTTAAACATCTGTATCATATCTCCCCTCATACAACATCTCTCAAAACTAAACATACCTAGTTCCTTTAATCCAGTGGTTCTTACCCCTGGGTCATGACCCAAAATTGGGTCATTAAACTCCATTTAACATTTATTTAAGTTATTCCTCATCATTTTCCCATTAATTATTTATTATATTAACCTTTGGTTAGCTTCTGCCCAAATTGTTCATTCTGACGAAGGTCAAGCTTTTCACTCCACTTAGATCTACAGTTTAACGTGGAATCCGAACCATGCCCCATCAGCAGCCCAGCATCTTAACCACTAGGCCACCTAGGGTATATTATATATTACAAGTAAACTGTTTGAAGGCATGGGTCCCTGAGTTAGCCCTGCAACCAGAATTTGGGTTGCAGCCTAAAAAGGTTAAGAACCACTGCTTTAATCTATCCCTGTATTCCAATCTTCTTAGGTTAGGGATAAGCTTGGTTGTCCTACCCTGTACACCCTCAAGTACATCAATATCATGTCCAAGGTGAGGGGACCAAGCTCAAATGCAGCTAAGTGAGGCCCAACACAAGAATCATACAATCTACAGATGACCCCCCACCCCCACTCCTGTAACTAACATTCCTCTTAATAACACCGAACATTTCATTTGTCCTACTTCCAGCCTTCAAGCACTGCTCAGAAAACTTTAGATCACTACCAACTACCTGTAATGCCAAGACTCCTTTCCTGTCTAACATCCTCCAACCAGTTCCCTTGCATCTCATAACTAAAGTTTTCATTCTTTCTACCAAAATGCATGACTTTGCATTTTTGAACAGTGAATTCCAGCCACCATTTAGTAGCCCAAGCAACTAATCTATCAAGGTCCTTTTGCAGTTTATAAGAATTTTCTCTATTTGTAACAGGCAGCTACTTTTGTATCATTTGCAAATTTAGAAATTTTACAACCCTACTCCTTTCTCTGAATCATTTAGATATAAAATAAAGAGTAATGGAACTAAAATGGATCCTAGGAAACAAAATGGTTTGTGCCTCAGGTAAGCTTTCCTCCCCTTCTCCGAGAGTCCGCGCATATATATTATCAGGTCTAGCAGCTTTATTTGACTTCTATGTATGAATCACTTGCCTATCATCATCCTTCCTTATATGAATATGATCAAGAATGCCTGAATTTATAGAATTTAAAGTAATAAAATCAGTTATTTAAATTTTGTTCAGTTAAAGCAGAGCTAAAATAATCCTTAAAAATATCAACAATATCCTAATCTTTTTTTTAGGTTCTCAGTATCTGTCCAGTTATTCTTTTTGCTCTATTTACTGCTATCTTATTTTTTGTTTAAATTTCATGTCATCAGTCATTACACCTAAATTTATTGCTTTAGAATTTCTCTGAATGTCCTGTCAGCTAGGACAAATTCAGAGTAAGACAGGTTTTACCCGAGATTTTTTTCTGGCTTATCTAGAGTCTGAGTTATACATGTTTTACTAATATATATATAGGCTATATATATTATGAAAGAACAGGATAACCTCCTCCTCATTAAAATTTTGGTAATTAAAGCTAAATTAACTAATTAGGCTAAATACTACAAACTTCAACACATTTTGGTATAAAAGTTAAGTTTGAAATAGGAAAAATTAATTTACTATATTGTAAATTAAGATGAGGTACTGGTACTAGGTCTATATGAATTACAACAGTACCATTTATGAAATGGACAAAAATTTCAGTTAATTACAAACCAGATGAAACTACTGTGTTCCAGTAACTGCATCTCTTTTTAGTGATTACATTGTGTACAAAAACATTCGATAGTATGGAGATAGTCCATATATCCTGGCCTAACAGCCCAAAGAATCTGGTTAATGACAGGTTTGTGCTGTGTCATATATACTTTCGTAAAATCCTCTATTAGTTGTGGTAGGTAGCCTAATGTTTTAAAACTAAAAATGTCAAACTTACTCTAAGCTACTTATTGTATGGTACTGAAAATTAGGCCTATTCGAAGCACTAGAATTCTTTTGCTGTAAGATCTAAATAGGGTTCATTAATATAGGTAGGTCTAGGCCTACTTGTCAAAGTTAATTTGTTTAGTAATTAACATATTCTGTTTGGTCTGACCCACAAGTCAGGCAAATTGGGACAAATTTGTCCCACTAGTAGGTCAGACTGCATGGAATGTGTTAAAAATGACAAAAATTGTTTAAACTGTTATGGTGTTGGCCATTTTTAATACAAATATAAGTTAAATAAAGTTTACCTATGAAGTTATTGTCCCCTCCTAAATTCAAATTTAACTTGTGATAAGGAATACAAGGCTTATTTTCTACTCTTAAAAAAAGAATTTTCTCTGTTTTTGTAGATTAGCTGGAGTGTCAGTGTGTAGTGAGGGCCCTGTCACCACCCTGGAGACGGAGCCAGCAAGTCTCGGCTGGAAGGGCCCCACAGGACCCTCATTGGAACACCACGGGCCTCCATCAGTTGGACCTGGAGTAGGATTTCCTAACCCTGCAACTCCAAGTACTTTTTCTGGGCCATCTACTCCAACTTTTAATCCACCGTGTCATCCACTGAACAGACCATCTCCAGGTCCAATCCAAGGGCAGATCCCATCTGCTCCTTCCTTCTCAGGGACAAGTGGGCCCTCAGGAGCACAGCCCTTCAATATGCCCCCAAATAGTTTTACAGGACCATCAACATCAGGTCCCCCATCTGTTCCATTTCCTGGCTCTCCTGCCCCTTCCAATGCATCTACACCAGGACCAGGGGGCCCCTCTCCCTTTCCCCAAGGGTCTGGAGGAGGACCTCCACCTACTAGCAGCATGGCAGTTTCTACAATGTCTGGATCAGGGCCTCTTCCATCCCCCATGCCCTTTCCTTGTTCATCTGCCTACAGCAGCCCAACACACTCAGGACCTCACATGAATGGAACAAATTTAGGCTTGGGGGGTCCTGGCCATTTAGGTCCAATGGGGCCTATGGGGCCAATGAATAATGGGCCTCCAGGTCCCCATGGCCCTCACCCAGGGGTTTTTCCTGGTGGACCTGCATTTTCAGGTCCTGGGGGCCCATTTGGTCCAGGAGGCCCACCATTTGTACCTGGAGGACCTGGTGGTGGGCCTCCAATGCATGGTCCAATGCATGGTCCTGGACCTCACCCAATGATGGGACAGATGGGTCCACTTGATAGGATAGAACAGGGGTAAGTTGAATATATTCATAATAATAGGGTAATACCATAAAGAATTAGTTTTAGTATATTACCTTTTTTTATATAATTGCGCGCACACGTGTGTGTGTTTTTATTCTTTATTTTTAACATTTTTTGCAAAAAAAATTAACCATTTTTTAATACTAGAATGGCTGTCTACTCTTATTCCCCTAGAATGGCTGTTGCAGTCATTTTGACTATTGCTTAGAGAGAGTAATCTTCTGGCTCAGAAATGCATGGTCTGGGAAATTAAATGAGACTGTCAATTAAAAAACTTATCTGTAAGGACATTTTGAGATTCATACACCACTATTTACTGTATCATTTTTATTTAAGACTCTTTACAAAATAGTTTTCATTTTCAAAAAAGAAAAATGCAAAAAAATATAATGTAACTTTTCTGAAAATGAATACAAGGCTCTTTACAAAAAATATATCTACCACGCTTAACACTATACAAATATGGAGGAGAAATTACCTATAAGGTTCAGTGGTTGGTGCAGTTGACACAGAAGTCACAGGTACAATGTTTTACAACTTTATGGGTACAATTGCCACACACTGATTTTTTTACATACAAAACAGATGTCCATTGTTTTAGTTTCATTGCACTTAGAGACTTGGCACTGCCATCATTTTCACTTGGCTGAGGGACTCAGTGTCTTTATTACTGCTGTTGTCTTCTACTAGAGCCATTGCTGCAGTGATTCTGGATGTCCTGGCATGTTTCATGCGACTCTCCCTGAGTTCTTTGGCTAACTGCAGAATGAAGTTCAGTCAACTGATACTCTTGCTTGTACAGGACTCTAGCAATGATAGCTGCAAGATCTAATATGTTATAGAATACCTGCATTGGCCAATGGCCATCATCATGATCCTGTCTCTTGTGGAGTATAGGCATGCCATTTGATCCAAAACATCACCACCATACTTGGTTGAGTTGTAAAAGCTCATTGTGTCAGGGATTTTTAGTTTATATCTTCCTTCATTCTTGTTTGGTTTACTCTGGTAAACTGTTAGAGTGCAGTTGTTATGTTTGAGGATCTTGGTGGTGTAATGTTGGGAATGTGAATCCTTCAGTGAAGGGAGAATTTCTTTTCTGGCATGCTTGACTGTGCCAATGAGACTTGTGCTATTTGCTTTCAATTTCAATTATATAATATAATATAATTATAAATATAATAATAATAAATAAGAAACAATGAAGAATTACAATAAATAAAATTAATTCATGTCACTGGTTAATATGACTGCTTCAGCCATTCTTGGTGAAACAGTCTGTATCTCAGATGCATTTGCAACTAGTTGTGTACCAATTTATATCTTATATCTACACATCTTTTTTGGAAAATCATTAAATTATAGTCCTAAATTCATAACTATGCACACACTGAGAAAAGAAAAAGAGCTAGTAGTCTAGTCTTTCTTTTACTGTTGAATATACAGGGTTTCCAAGAAATAATGGTGTGAAAATAATTATTCACTTTTCTTATTAATCACTGTGCATGCAATATATATATATATATATATATACATACATACATATATATATATATATATATATATATATATATATATATATATATATATATATATATATATATATATGCTAGTTTACATTTCCAAACTGTCCAAATTTAGTACACTTTAACAAGATGACCAATTGTTGCTACAATGTGTATTTGATGGTCAAACTCGATTAGATCATAAGCAATATGATCTTGTGGAATGGATCCAGTAATCACTGTTACTTTAATGAAGTTCTGCCAAACTACTGGGTTTGTCACAATGTGCAAGTGGTTTAACATACCCCCGTAGATAAAAATTGAAAGAGGTTAAGTAAAGTGATTGGGGTGGCTATACTGTCCATCCACCATGGCCTAACCAGCACCAAGGGAAGGTTATGTTAAGAAAGTTCTAGATAAACATTATTTCTAAAAGGTTTCTAAATATTATTTCTTTTTCTAGGTCTGGATAATTAAATATCATTTATAAATATTACTGTAAATTAAAAAAATTCTAAATATTAATCTAGATCACACACACACACACACACACACACACACACACACACCCTATGGGGGTACTGGAGGGGGCAAATATGTTATTAAAACCTTCCTTTGTTTTCCCTCACTGTGTATACTAAAGTTGGTGCAGATTACCCTAGCTGTTCAGACATGTATAAGTGAACAGAGAGAGAGACATAATCATCATCATCATCCTGTACATTTATAAATAGGATTATACATGTACAGTATATATATTATATCTGCAGGAGGAACATGTGGTCACTTGCTCCTTCCTTGTATTTCTTATTCATTGTTTTTGCGAGTGAACCAGAAATAAAAGCATTGCAGTAGAAAGCCAAAAAAGTGTATTGGGCAACTCATCCATGTGAAGAATGAAATAGTTGTACATCTTTGTTTTTTTAGGCAGAAAGGAGGGGCTAAGACCAAATGACTGCAAAAATGCAGGAAGATTGTCAAGAGGTGACTGGTTGAGTAGATGAAAGATTGAAAATACTGATTAACTCTTGCATGAGACAGTTGGACAGAAAAGAAATGAAGAGAAAAACTATACATGCCTGTCATACAGTTCACATTACAGTTTACAACAAGGCCTACTTTAACCTCAGGCCTAAACAAGACTACAGTACAGTACCATATGTGGTACCATGCCTTTGTCATAATTTAATACAAAATATTAATTTATTGTATTATATAACTACAAATTGCCTCTTATTTTGAGATAAAACCCATTAGGAACAGGGAAAATTACCATAGGTGGAACTAAAGAACAAAAGAATATGTTGGCATTGGGCCTACATATCACAGAGACCAGACCATAAGGCCTACATTAACAACAAACAAGACATAAGAGTGTATTTTTTCATACCAAAAACTTTCCATCACTGACTCATCAAAACTATTTTGAGAAAGAGAAGTAAAGAAAATATGTAATCATACATCTGGTGATTTTCCAATTGTTGACTTCAGCAAATACAACAAAGGAAGAATTTATAGAAGAATTTATAACTGAGCTGCCTAGCTGGAAGCTTTGCTTTTGGTGAGGAAGACATGTTAAAATTTTCTACAAGTTCTGAGTGAATAAATTAACATACTGGTATATATCAATAAATAAAATGCATATGGCTGTATTTTAAATAATATTTGCATCACCTCCCTAAAAGTTCTAATTACTTAATTATTTGTCAACATATATATCAATAAATAAAATGCATATGGCTGTATTTTAAATAATATATACGTTGACAAGTAATCAAATAATGGGAACTTTTAGGTAGGTGGTGCAAATACCCAACACTTGGTGCAATTGCCCCTTGGTACAGTATGTTGATTAATATCAGGAACCTTTGTTAACTTTAACAACCTACAACATCAACATATGAGAAAGTTGGCAACTGTTGAGAATTGCAAGATAATATGCCAACTCCATAAAAAACAAAAGGTACATGGCTATAGTATTTTTTCCTTTTACCATTGGGTTGTGCTAAATTCTGAAGGCAAACAAGTTTAAAAATTCAACTGAAAACTACTTAACAAGGTCTTTTTGAAGACCTACACACATACATATAATGTTTAAAAGTAAAAACATTGGGGTTTTGCCATTGACTCTAGCCATTAAATTTGCTGGAAATTTTCATTGGATTGCAAGGTTGAATGAAGGCAGTCACCCATATAGTCCAGGCAATCTAGAGCAAAAATAGCTTCAACCTGGGCAAAATTGCTTCAGAAGCTTTCTAAACTGTTTCCAGCTCAGGAACCATTGCAGAATAACATATCCAAAATCCGACAAAATTGGACCCCGGGAACACCCCCAAAAATGAAATTCAAAATGGCGGACTGGCAGTTTCCTACGAAATACAATAAATTTTAATTTCGCTTTGTAGAGAGAGTTATGACGTTTTTCTTGATCAGTAAAATGTTTTAAAACACATTTTTGTTTCTGAATTAACCTATATGACACTAAAAATTGTATTAGGCGGCTAGTATTAAACTATGACATCACGTAATGTAAATAAAATATACTGTATGGAGTGTATGTGAGAATGGACATTGCTACATCTTTATAAACTTATATTATATACAACTCTTTAATTCCTACTACCCACTATCAAATCTGCGTATTTGTGCTTGTCATTTTCTTTAAAACTGTTATTATGTACTCCTTTTAAATACTGCAACACAGTTTATTAATTTGTTTTTTCTGTTTCAGACTGACTCGGTGTACGGCTGACTCGGTGTGCGTCCGCCTTCAAGAATGCAGACCACTGAAGAATTGTGCGTGATTTGTAAGGAGAAAGTGGACAGGAAGTGGTTCACATCTCGCAAAAAGGAGCAGATGGTATAAATGCATCCAGCCGCAGCCGTGGAAGCGATGTTGTTGCAACAGCTGGAATAAGTGTTCACGTTGTATGTAGGAAAAGGTTTATGGATAAAAAGCATTGAAATAAAGAAGCGACAGACCGCAGCTGAGGCAATACCAAGGAAAAGTGCTCATTTTCATGAATACGCATTTTCCAGTGCTACTCACTGTTTGTTTTGTGATACCTTTGTGGACTTTTTTTCCAAACACAAACCAAAATCAGAGCATGCCAAAATAAGAACTACAGAGTTCTCCGAAACCATAAAAAGGTGCTGTGAAAGCCGCTGCGATGAATGGTCGTTTAATGTAAAAGGCCATCTGGAGTATTATCTTCGTGATCTTCCTGCTGCAGATTGTGTCTACCATCACACCTGCAGCGTAAATTTTCGAAGTGGAAAAAACATTCCTTGCGCATACTCCTCCGATGATCATGATTCAAAGAAAGGGAGACCAACTAATGAAGAGCAACACCAAGCATTCCTTCAGACCTGTGCTTACCTGGAAGAGAATGATGATGAACAACTGTTGATTGGAGACCTAATTTCCAAAATGGAGGAATATCTTCAAGGAAGTCAGAGCTCTGTCTATGAACGCAGGCACATGAAGAGAAAGCTTTTAGAACGTTACGGAGACAAGATCATAATATCAGGTGAAACTGGGAAGGCAGATGTAGTAACACTACGAGAGACAGCTAATGAAATTCTTATAGATTATCACAAAAAGTTGAAAGAATGTGATATAGATATAGAGCTACAGAAGATTTACCTAGTAGAAGCTGCTGCAAAAATAATCAGAAGTGATATCAAGTCTGTCGACTCGCCTAGAAAAGATGTGTATCCATCTCCAAATGACATCACTGCAGAAAGTGCTCTTGATTACATTCCCAACAGTCTGAAATTGCTATTATCAAAAGCATTTGCGGGACAGGATGCTTCAAGAAAAATAGGTGCAATTGGGCAGAGCATTATGCAAGCAACCCATCCTAGAGGATTACTATGTCCACTACAGATCGGTTTGTCAGTTCAGCTACACCACAACTTTAGGTCAAGGTACCTTATTGACGTTCTCCATCAGCTGGGTTACTGTTCGTCGTATG
Organism: Bathynomus jamesi; assembly: GCA_023014485.1. Lineage (NCBI taxonomy): Eukaryota > Metazoa > Arthropoda > Malacostraca > Isopoda > Cirolanidae > Bathynomus > Bathynomus jamesi. Next base: position 571,195 of record JAJOZX010002516.1, read on the forward strand.
CAGAAGTAACAAGATTCGAAAGAAACGCGGCACTGGCAAGTGGGTCTGGCTCTTTTACTGTTGATGAAAACACTGCAGTCCTTCTAGCAGCAGATAACGTCGATCATGATGTCTGCACTTTGGATGGGAAGAATACCTTTCATGGAATGGGTATGATTGCCGCAATAACTCCGAAGATCAAGATCCACCCTTCTATTCACAGGCGTAATGTTGGTGACAATGACATTAAGAAGATTGCAACCGTTGACATTAGGGAATATAGACACGCGAGAAGCATGTTGAGGGACATCTCATTCCGCGAACTTCCAGTACCCACTGCCACCATAAGTCGACTTAGTCTTCTCTGGCAGATATCTTCAGCAGAAAGATCAGGTCCAAGTTGGTCCGGAACAATGCAGGCAATTCACGGTGGATCAAGTGTCTCACATCCAGGTGTGGCGTCAATCACGTTCCTTCCCATCATAGATATGTCGCCAACTGACATGACCTGCATATTTTCGACATTACTATATTTGAGCAAGATAGCACGCGATCAAAAAGTCCCATGCATTATTACCTTTATCAGCCTTTGTTCTGGAAAGCTTCCCAAATCATCAATGAACAGAGAGACCTGCAGGACATTGTTTTAATGCTGGGATCATTTCACACACTGATGAATCTTTTGGGAGCAGTCGGTACTCTTATGAATGGTTCAGGATTGTCTGAAGTACTTCAAGAAATATACGGACCAAATGCCGTGCAACACATGATGTCTGGAAAAGCTGTTTCAAGAGCGATACGTGGTCATATGATAGTAGATGCAGCTCTTAGTACCTTACTAGTCACAGACGTTTTCCCTCGTAATGAAGATGGAACTCCTCATGACCTCCATAAGGAAGCTTGTGACCTGCTCGACGATGTTATGACCGCCAAACAATCAGTTGAGGATGTGGAATCTTCGAATGCATTGTCTCAGATTGCTACCACTTTGGATGCGAAGAAAACTGACCTACAATCTACTTCGCAAACAAGTCAACTCTGGTTGGAATATCAGCGAATGATCAATATTGCACGTTCCTTGATAACAGCAGACAGAACCGGCTCGTGGGATTTGCACTTGCAAGCTATGCTGGAGACCATCCCCATAATTGCAGCAGCCGGACATCACAATTACCTGAAATCGATATACCTGTACCTGCAGAAAATGTTAAGTTTGCCTTCTGAAAATCCAGCCGTTAACAAAATGTTCCAGGAAGGTAAGTTTGTGGTAAGAAGAAGCGACAGATTATGGGCCGGACTCGGCACAGACCTGGTGATAGAACAAGTACTAATGCGTTCCCTGAAAAGCAGAGGCGGACTGACACGCGGAAGTGGATTTACAGACATCCAAAGGACAACGTGGCTCTTTTCTATGCCTCTGTGTTCCACTTATAACTTAGCAATGCAGGAATACACCAGAGTTTTGTTGGAAAGTAGTGAACAGCACAAGGAAATGAGGGGAAGTAGACAAATCAGGGACAGTAATGACATGAAGAAAGTACTTGAACGTCTGGAATCCTTATCCCCATTCCATTCTACCTCGGGTCTCTGCAACATTGTAACAGGGCTAACTGCTGATCCTGGAGTTAACGTTCATCAATTGCATTCAATCGGTACGAACATTGTCGTAAAAATGATTGGGAAACAAGCCTTTACATATTCTGCCAAAAGATCTGACAAAGTGAAAACACTAGGATCTGCTTCTGCCGTTGTGATCACTGATGCTTCAGATATAGAAGTAGATCCTGCACTACTGTTTCAGAGAATGATGACTGTTGCCACTGGCGGAGACATGAATCTTGAAGATGTCATGTGTTACGAACTGTGTGCATATCCTCCTGCATTGTTCAAATCACGAAGTATCTTGAGGAAACCCGATAAGTCTCGGCTAGCTCATGCAATAATCAAATACACTGACACTTTATGCATGGAAGAAGTTCAAGAAATTCAGTGCACAGACCAGTACGTATTGGATGGTGGATCTCTACTACATCGTGTTTCCTGGCGTCAAGATGAAACATATGACAGCATCGCCAACTCATATGCCGATTTCACTCTGAAAACATATGGAAAAGCAATCATTGTTTTTGATGGCTACAGCAGCTCTCCTACGATCAAGGACATGACCCACAGAAGACGCAGCACCAAGACAAGCAGAAATGTGAATCTCAGTCCAAGCATGAAGTTTGTTGGCCAGAAGGAACACTTCTTGGCTAATGAAAACAACAAGCAAGCATTTATTTCCCTCGTAGGTGAGATGTTGAAGAAGCACGGGTGTACTGTTCACAATGCAGATGGGGATGCTGATGTGGACATCGTTTGTGCAGCAGTTTCCTCATCAGAAAATGCAACTACAACAGTAATAGGGGAAGACACGGACTTGCTGATTCTCCTTCTGTACCATGCCAAGGACAGTGGTTTCAAGTTGTACTATCGCAGCGATATAAGACGGGGACCATCTCCTAATCCTGTGTATGATATTCTCAGCATTCAATCATTGTTAGGCAATGACATCTGCAAGTATCTCCTGTTTGTGCATGCTTTCACGGGCTGTGATAGCACATCCAGAATTTTTTCGATCGGTAAAGCCAAAGCATTCGACACACTGATGAAGGTGGCTGAACTCCGTTTAGTTGCAAATACATTCTGTTCTGATTGTTGCCAACACTCTGACATTGAAGCCGCTGGAAGAAAGGCAATGCTTCTGTTGTATGGCTGGAAAACACTTGAATCCACTAACACACTACGTCATCGAATGTTAGTTGAAAAGGTAGCTACAGCTAAATCTTTTGTTATACCCGAACGTTTGCCACCTACCGATGCGTCCACAAAGTACCACAGCTTTCGCACATACTTTCAAATACTAATCTGGAAGTCTACAGAAGAGAAGATCGGTGCAGAACAGTGGGGTTGGTATGTAAAGAATAATTCCTACTACCCTACAGCCTGCGACAAGCCACCAGCTCCAAATTATCTACTCAACATGATCCGCTGCTCCTGCAAGACGAAATGTGCTACTTCAAGATGTGGATGCAAGCGTAATGGAATGCCCTGTTCAGCCGCTTGTGGCGAGTGCCAAATCAGTGGTTGCGATAACAACCCAAGTACCGGTAATCTATCCGATGATAGTGATGAAGAGGATTAATTTCTGTATGTTTGTGACCAGGTATCACTTCTTCTGTAATGAACATAACTTGAAACTGGGAAAAAAATAATTGTTGTATTATTGATTATAAAAATCTGTAAAAAGCTATATAACATTATATTTGCGTAATAACTGGTTGTGTTGTATATTGTTGAATTATTTAAAACATTACAACTGAAAGAAAAAGCATCAAATGTATCTCTATAAATAAAAGCGTAAGTTATATATATTTTTTTTTTCGTAGGAAACATCCAGTCCGCCGTTTTGAATTTCATTTTTGGGGGTGTTCCCGGGGTCCAATTTTGTCGGATTTTGGATATGTTATTCGGCAATGGTTCCTGAGCTGGAAACAGTTTAGAAAGCTTCTGAAGCAATTTTGCCCAGGTCTAACTACAAATTGCCTGGACTAATAGGCTTATAAAGTTTTTTCAAAGAATGAAACTGTGTCAAAATTCTGATACTTTGTGCTCTCCTTAAAGGAGGAAGCATGCAGTTGGGGAGTTCATTATTATTGGATTGTAAAAATGTTCAATCATATCTTTCTATTAAGTTTGCATTATTTAAACTATGGAAATAATAAGATTAAGTATATTTAGAAATAAATTATAAAAGGGTAGCTTACATCTGGCAGGATATGACATTATAGGCCAAACAAATATCATATTATCTATGAAATTGGATCAATACCATCAAATTGAAAAAATGTTGAATGAAAATAGCCCTTGAAAAATTCAGAATAATTTGGTATAAAATTCATGCAGTTAGAAATGGGGTTAATGTATTTAACAGGGACATAAAACCTCTTAAAAAAATCAAATCACAGGCAGTGTGTCTAAAGCAGTTTAGTCCTCAGTGTATTCTAAGATTTTGGAAGAGGTCCACCTTGAGATTTAAGGTCATGGCTTGTGTTGAACTGAAATTAAAATAGGCTAGTCCTCCTTAAGTTATAACAAGAAAAGTGTACTCAAAGAAATTTGTGGAGTGTGGCTCACATCAAAATAAAAGTGAATTGATTCAGTTTTCCCTAAACAAGAGGAAAAGTTAAGTGCACTTATTATAACTGTCATTCCCCATATAAAAAAGTGATTACATTAAATTTAGATGATTCATTTCTTCTCAAGAAGGATTTCAATTGAATTGTTAAAAAAGATAAGTAACAAAAATTATGAACAGGAATATTCTAATGATTCTGTCTTAGTTGAGTTATATTAATTCTGAATTTTGCCAGTTGATAAAGTTAAATGTCAATGTCTCAATTAACCAGTGTCCTCTTCCCAAAATTCCATTGATGTTTCATTTCCATTCTCCATTGCATTTCAAATTGCTCATATTAGGGTTAAAATTATGGAAGTAAGAGATTATTTTTGTAATAAGTCTTTTTTTTCTTTTTACTTCCAGTAGCTATATCAGAGAAATCCAATTAATGTTGTTATTCTCATTAACTTCTTCACCCCAGTGATTTGTGTGTGTAAGCCATGCAGTTGCAGTGCTGCATGCTGATAGACTATCAGTGTAAGCCACAAACTTTAAAATTTGTTTGAGTACTATAATTGCCAGAGCACTTTCTTGTTTGTCTTGTGCAATCTAGGAGGGTGTGTTAAAAAAATAAATAACCAATAGGCAGTCAGAGCAAATAAGAGGGGTGGGGCTTATCTTAAATTCCTGTGACTGGCTTGGAGGCAAATCTTTTTCACTGTTATATAATGTTTTCAAGAAAGTGGGTGTGAATAATATGTAATTTTTGCAACCCTAATTTATTGCATTGTGGCTAGCAATGATGATATTTATAACAGTGAAAGTAACACTGAATATCTATCCTTCTGATGAAAGTGATGATGAGTTTAGTGATGATAGTGGTAATGACTTTTACACTGCAGACCCTGTAAAACAAGATTACAGTTAGGTAAGAGTGGCTAATGTATTTGAAGACAAGAGGCCACCATTACAGCATCAATTTGTGTCAGTATTATAGAGTACACTTAGTAAATTTATTATTGTCTGCCCAGAAAACAAAAAAAATGAACCTTGTATACGGGAGCACTGCAAAAATATGCAGTAAGGGGTGAAGATGTTAAGAGACATCAGGCATGAGGATTTCTGTTTTAAGACTATTTCATCAAAATTGTCTCCAATTTAGTTGATGAAATTCTCCAATGAAGAAAGCCATTGGGTAGTTGAGAAGGATTTCAATGTCAGAATGTGGCCATTTTCATTTTCTGTAAGACTGGTGGTCAGAGAATTCCATTGCTTTGTTGAGCCAACTGCAAATGTATAAATCTCCTGCAGTGTGCCAAAGAAATTTATGGCCTCAGTCATCAACCAACACTTGTAACAACAACTAAGTTCAATGAATTGGCTGCACATGGCATGTAGTCTGCAAGATGGTTGATCTCCAATATGGGAGCCTGTAAACCTGCATATCTGCAAGACATAATGGCAGTATTGTCATAACTGTTGCTTCTACAATCATCACTGCTAAGATTGAATTTGGCTATAAAGTGTCCAGCACATACTCTTGCATGCCGCCTTCCAAAAATGGCTAAGAATTAGCAAAAACTTCAGAAAACATTCTAAAAGGGTGCCATTCAAAACTTGTGTGCCTCACAATGAAATTCACTTCATCTGTGTGACTTACATCTAGAGTGGAATAGTTATAATAGTTATAATAGGGATAGTAAACAGAGTGAGGCAGCACTGTGGTGAAGAGAGAGAGAGATTGAAGACAGTAAGAGGTGGGGAATTGATACAATGAAAAGTCTTTCATTCCATCCAGTCAAATACAGCTGTGTGGGTTGTCACCCGACACATGAGGAGTGTATTACGTACAGGGATGGACAAAACCCCTGTACAGAGACAGCAACTGAGCAGGGGTGAAGAAACTGCAGAGGTGGTACAGCCAGGCCCGGATCTAGAAGAATGGGGGCCCGTGGCTAATTATTTTTTTGGGGGCCCCCTTTGGCTACAATTTTTATTATATAAGGATTATAAGCTTTGTTTACGAGGAAAATTAAAGGTTTTCAGAACAAACATATTACTTTACTTTATTTATTTAGTTTTCAGAACAAACATATTACTTTACAAATATTTTATTTTACATATTATATTTTCCTGAATTAATAATTTTATACACACCTACCTACTGATTATGAGCTGGCAACCGATTGAACCGACGAGCCTTTTTTTGTGCAAATTCATTAATAATATTTCGAAAATCGACTTCTTTGGCCAGAGCATGTTCAACATAGAGAATTGCCAGTGACTGTAATCGCTTTTGCTTCATTGTTGAACGTGTGCAACATTTCAGTCGCTTTAACTTAGAAAAACTCTGTTCGTCGGTACAATTGGTCACCATCAATGACAAGTACATTCTGTATGCATTTAAGACATTGGGGAAAACTTCAAGCTGATGCTGCATAAGCATATTGAATGTAATAATAGATGTAAAAACCTAAAATTAAAATAAATAATGTAGAAAATTTGGGGGGCCCCTCAAATGCGGGGCCCGTGGCTGCAGCCCACATAGCCCACCCCTAGATCCGGGTCTGGGTACAGCACACCTAACCTCTTAGAAGCTGTTTTGGAAAGAGAGTATATGTGATCTTTGCAGGAAAGACAACAAGCAAAGGAAATGCCAAGAATGCTAAGAGAAGAGGAAGGACTGAGTTGTGTGTTGTTGAAGGAAGGGATACTGGGATAGTCATGTGGAAGATTGTGATGAGTAGACAGATAGAGGAACCAAGTTTTTGAGGCATTGAAAGCTACAAGGTTTTCTCTGCCCCAATCAGAACCCTGAGGAACACCACTGTTAATAGCTTTAGGAGAAGAACAGTGGCCATCTACAACTGCAGCTAAGATCAGCCAGAAAGGAAATTAGAGATGAAGGCACAGATAGAAAGATAGAAACTGAAGGAGGGCAGTTTCAAAATTAAAAATTTGTGTCAGACTATCAAAAGCTTTTGATATGTCTTGGGCAATAGCAAAAGTTTCCCTGAAATCCTGAAAGGAGGATGACCAAGAGTCAGAAAGATATGCAAGAAGATCACCAGTTGAGCATCCCTTGCAGAACCCATACTGATGATCTGAAAGAAGATTGTGAAAAGAGGTGTTTTTAATAATCTTCCTATTAAGGATAGATTAAAAAACTTGAGAAAGGCAAGAAATCAAAGCAGTTGGATAATAGTTGGAGGGTTGAGAGCAAACACCCTTCTTTGGGACAGTCTGAATGAAATTGAATTTCCAGCAGGAAAGAAAAGTATGATACCAGACGAGAGACAAAGATGAAAGAGTTTATCGAGGCAGGGTGTCAGCGCAGAAGCACAGTTCTTAAGAACAACAGGAGAAATGCCATTAGGACCATACACCTTCCTAGAGTTGAGATAGGGCAGAAAGAACATCTTTGGAAGAGATTCTAATTTCTGACATAATAAAGTCAGAGGGAGGAGGAGATGGAGGAACAGCACTGGAATCATCCAGGGATGAGTTGGAAGTGAAAGTTTGAGTGAAGAGTTCAGCTTTGTCATGAGAAGAGATGGCATTTGTGCTGTTGGAATGAAAAAGAGGAAGGAAAGAAAAAAAAGTAAAGTTGTTGAAGAGGTTCTTAGCTAGATGCCAGAAAGAGCAAGAAGAATTAGAATTGGATAGGTTTTCACATTTTTGTTGGATGAAAGAATTTTTGGTGAGTCAAAGAACAGATTTTGCATGATTCTGGGTAGAAATACAAGCTGAGTGAGAGTCAGGAGTTGGATGGTCATGGTACCTTCTGAAAAACTTCTCTCTGTTGAGGATAGCATTAGAACAAGTAAAGTTAAACCAAGATTTTTTTGCATTAGTAGTTGGAATAGAATATGGAATGTATGCCAACTTGCCTGAGAGAATCACCTCCATGATGCACTCAGTGCACTTGGAGTGGCCCTAGCCACAGAAGCAGTAATCATTCCATGGGAAATCGCAGAAGTACTGCCTAAGGGTCTCCCAATCAGTGATACCAAGTTTGGGAACCCTATCCTGGTTATTATTATTATTATTATTATTATTATTATTATTATTATTATTATTATTATTATTATTATTATTATTATTATTATAAAGGATTTACATTTAATTTCCAATATTCTGAATAGTTTTTTATTTTCAGTACTGAGTTTCTTAATAATAATTGTAGATAAGAATGTGCAGTATGCTAAGAATATTGTCTTCATTTTTTTCTTCTGCTGACGCGTTTCGTTCATATACTTTGAACATCTTCAGAGCTTTATACATAATTTTAAAGTAAAATGGGTTATATATATATTTTTTTATTATAAATTTGATACAATTTCAAATTAATTTAAGAATATTCGAAAGTTCATTAAATTTTATATTAATTTTTGGTTTTTTCATTTTAATGTAAAAGGCTTTGGCAATTTTTAGTTTTTGTACGTTATGTGATGAGTATAAGATTTGAAAGTTTTGTGAGATATTTTTAAAATTTAATATTTTATGATCTACTCTGTAATGTTCATTAACTTTACTTGGATGATATTTATGTTGGTATGCTCTCTCTTTAATGTGGTTTGTGGTGTAACCAATATAAGTCGATGTACAGTCAATTACAGGACATGTAAATTGGTACACCACATGATGTTGCTTATCAAGGTTTTTGTTACGTGTCAAAAAATGGCTTCATAACTTTTTGTTTTTATAGTATATGTTAACATTGATAGTTAACATATACTATAAAAACAAAAAGTTATCAAGCCATTTTTCGACACGTAACAAAAACCCTGATAAGCAACATCATGTGGTGTACCAATTTACATGTCCTGTAGTTGACTGTACATCAACTTATATTGGTTACACCACAAACCACATTAAAGAGAGAGCATACCAACATAAATATCATCCAAGTAAAACTAACAAACATTACAGAGTAGATCATAAAATATTAAATTTAAAAAATATCTCTTAAAACTTTCAAATCTTATACTCATCACATAATGTACAAAAACTAAAAATTGCCGAAGCCTTTTACATTAAAATGAAAAAACCAAAAATTAATATAAAATTTAATGAACTTTCGAATATTCTTAAATTAATTTGAAATTGTAGCAAATTTACAATAAAAAAAAAAATATATATATATATAACCCATTTTACTTTAAAATTATGTATAAAGCTCTGAAGATGTTCGAAGTATATGAACGAAATGCGTCAGCAGAAGAAAAAAAATGAAGACAGTATTCTTAGCATACTGCAAATTCTTATCTAGAATTATTATTATTATTATAGTGTTTAAACTTTAAAACCTTTCTTATTTGCATTTTTATCCTATTTGCTCTTTCTTTATTCAATTTCTCTTTATCTTTCATCATTCTGTTTACACTCGCTTTGCTGTACTTTATAAACATGGGTAGACATGGCTGTGGGCGCCATTATAATTTGAACATGGTGAGGAAGATGAGGGGTTAATTATACACTTCATTAACACTTTACTGACTTTTATTTATACTGAAAAACTTTTAGATAAATGGGGTAATGCAAGGGGGGAATTAACACTAACATTTCAGCTGGGGGGGGAGAGAAAATAATATTCTAAATTCACAAAAACATCTTATTAAGCCCAAGGCCATCTGATAACTGGAGCTCTTGGGCAGCTTTTTAGTGTTGCCAACTTGTATTTTTATATTTTTAATTTCTTATTATAACAAAACATTTCATTAAACATTATTAAATTCTTATAAACAAAACATTTAATGCTTAATTAGACATTACTACATTATTATTATTATTATTATTATTGTAAAATTTTTAAAAGCCTCTTTGGAACTGCTGAACCAGCAAATACAAAAGCAGGTGTACATAAACTCTGGAGGTTGACAGTTCAAGTTTGCTGAGGGGGAAATCATTATGGTAGGCCTAGGTTAACTGAAGTTGAGGTGGTTCTTCAAGAACTGCCAGGTAATTTCTCCATGGTTAAGACAGTATTCTCCCAATGATATTTCATTAAAAACTAATACCCATTCCACATTCAGTGACTTTAGTTCATAACTTCAAATGCTAACATCATTGTTACTCAGATTATGTTTATATTATTATATATATGGTATATTTACATTATAAACTTTTTTAACCCATTAATGCCAGAACTTTTAGAAACTAATTCTTTGCTTTAGTTTCAACCTTTAGACTTAGTTAAATATGATTATAGCATTTTTAATGTCTTCTTCAATTTTTCAATTAACACTACCTACTAAATATAGTAGGTTCGGTAGATACAAGTTATAGGTTTACTAAAAATGGTTGCTTTCTCAAAATATTTTTATATTTAGATCATCAACATGTATAAAACATCAAAATGGGTTCATATCATTCGTTTTAAAGCATTTAATAACATAGGTATCTTTCAAAAAAATAACTGACTAAGAAAACACTGTTCTTAAAGAAATAAACATAGCAGGCTGTTGATTTGTTTGAAATAAAAACTATCATTTGGAATATAAAAAAAATGCATATTCATAAATCATGTAACATCAATATTTATATATCATACATTGAAATAAGTAATATGTATTATGCAGTAAATTATATGATATACCGGTATATGTATATAGTGAACTTGTGTTTATATATAAATTATTGTAGATGATGATAAGCTACAAAATATTTTACACAAAGTAGGGGTGCACCAGATATGAATTTTTCATATCCAGCCAGATACTGGATATGCCGGATATAGGTACCGGGTGAACCAAAAGTAGGTGGACAGTAAATGATAATGTTTATTTTGAGAATACATATACAATTATATTTAATTTTTTTGTATACTATAATACAAAATAAAAAAAAAATTAACTTATACCAATACAATACAAAAGCACTGAAAATTTTATCAACGCAGGTGCTCAAATTGCTGTCCATCACAATTTACACAGCTTTAAAGTCTACCTTTCACACTTCGACAAACATTTTTGCACAAGTTTCTTTGTGCATTAATTTCTTGAAATGCATCTCTGATGTAATTTTTCAAATCACCAACACTTCGTGGTTTTCGACTATAAACTTTGTCCTTGAGTACTCCCCAAAAGAAAAAATCCATTGGGGTAAAGTCAGGTGAACGTGCAGGCCATTCAATTTGACCTCTTCGGCCGATCCATTTCTCGGGAAATGTTTCATCAAGATACTCATGGACTGCTCTTGAATAATGTGGAGGGGCCCCATCTTGTTGGAAATAGAGGTCATGTGAATTAGGCTGTTGTTGTAAGTGTGGAACAACTTCATTCATTAGAATTTCCCTATTCAACCTACTGTCCACCTACTTTTGGTTCACCTGGTATATTATTAGGTACCGTATTATTTTTACACTCATAAAGCTATGTTTTGTTTTGTATTGGGGGCAAGCGTCCCCCCAAATATAAGATAAATAATAATTTAAGTATATTCAGATGTTTAATTGTTTTGTTCTCTTTCAGGTTCTTGTGTTGTATTAAACTATTAAATATTAATCATGACAAGTTTTGTGCGGTCACTGTATACAATATATGATCCTAGCAATATCTGCAAAGTGTAATATTTGCCAAAAGATTATCAAATGTGGGATGGAGAAAGGTGGCCAAAAGTCTTTTAGCACAACAGCTCTTCATAATCATTTGAAGATTAATCACCCAAAAGAGTATGTTGAAGCCAAAAATGAAAATGACAAAAAAAGAATAGCTGCGACTGAATCAAAGGAAATAGGCATAGATAGAATACGGGCTAGACCATCAACTTCTACTGGTAGTACTTGAAAGAAAAGAAAATGGACCAAATGAGTAAGCAGATCTCAGTAGAGGAAAGCTTTTCATCTAAAAAAGTATGGGACATCATTGACTCCAGGCCTGTGATGATTCACCATAAAATTGGCATGATGATGGCTTTGGACAACCAGCCATTTACTTTAGTTGAAGATGATGGTTTTATTGATCTAATGGCCTACCTCCAACCCAGCTATCTCTTACCGAGCATAAGGTACTTCTCTGATACTATAATTCCTCGTCTTTATAATGAGTTCGTCTAAAATTGCTCAGAAGCTGGAAGAAGTAAAGCATATCAGCTTTTCTTCAGATATATGGACATGCACAACCTCTCAAGAAAGTTTTATATCATTATCAGATCACTGGATAGGTACGGTAAAGATTTTGAAAGATATGATGCTGTGCTACATGCCTCTCATTTCTCAGGGTCGCATACTGGCAAGAATATATCTGAAAAGTTTCACTCTCTGTGGGATAGTTGGGATCCTTATGCAAATAAGAGGAATTTATTGGTGAGAGATGGAGCTAGTAATATGGCTCTTGGTAGTGACCTGGCTGAAATACTTTCAATACACTGCAGCATTCATTTACTCTGGTTATTAGTGGCTCAATTATGGTTCAGAGGAGTGTAATTGATATCCTTGCAAAAAGTCGCTGCCTTGCAACTCACTTTAATCATTCTCCTTTGGTCTGTAACAATTTCAAACACATTCAAGTGCAGCAAAATCTTAAGCCTCTCCTATTGGTTCAAGATGTTCCAACATGTTGGAACAGTGCATATTTGATGCTAGAAAGATTGTATAAATTAAAAATTCCAGTGCAACTGTATTTGGCTAATCATAGTGAATTACCTACCATCACATCCTTCGAGTGGACACTGATACGAAATCTCTCTAAAATATTAAAACCATTCTTCCAACTAACTCAGGAAATGAGTTCAGAAAAATCAACTTTGTCTTCCCTAATCCTAAGCATTTGTATTTTACAAAGATTTCTTTCAAAGATTGGCCATGATGACCAAGGTGTTCAAACGACAAAGAGAGAACTCCTGACTTCTCTTCGAGCATGTTTCTTGTTGGAGAGTGATGATGGGAAGTCTTTGGACATAATGAAAAACAGGGCTTATGTGACTGCAACTGCAATAGATCCATGGTATAAGTTATCTTTCTTTCAACAAGATCAAAAAGAGCAGGCTAAATCCTGGCTGATTAAAGAAGTCATAGGTATTGAAAATGACAAAGGTGGTAATGATTCTAATGAAAGTGAAGGTAATGAATGTGGAAGCGAAAGAAGCTCAAATTCCATTTCTCCTATGTGAAAGAGGAAAGATGAAGAGGACATTCTTGAAGCGTGTTTTATGGAGATCATAAAAGGAGAGCAATCTGGGAAAGTAAGTTACAAGAGAAGAAAGGTTGAAAAAAAGACTGCTCCTGTTCTACTGATTGCAGGGGAGTTAGACCGATATGCATCTGAACCTCTCGTAGATAGGAAATGCTGTCCAGTTCAAATTTGAAAGCAGGAGGACCGATTTCCTCTCCTTAAAACTATTGTTTCAAAGCTTCTCTGCACACCTGCATCCTCTGTATTTTCAGAGAGAATGTTTTCTGAATATGGAAACATCTATGAAGCAAGGCGATCCTGAATATTGCCTAAAAGAGGAGAAATGCTCTTGTTTCTGCACCACAATGGAAAAAAGTTCTAAATCACTGTTGTTGAGTTTTTTTTATTCTGAAGACCTCCAGGCTGAATGGCGACATCTGACCTACGCATTACTGCCCTCCATTCATTGATTTCATTCCAGACATTTTATATTGTATTCAATGTATTGTTTTACATTTGTCAAGCTTGTAATGTTTTATATTGTTTTGAAAATAAAGGAAAAGAAGGAGAAAAAAGAATGGAAAGCAAGTGCAGGGGTCTAGCAATATTTTACTCTTTTTAAAGAATTTAATGCCTAGACATTTTTATAAAAAGCTCTGATTATATTAATAGAACTGTAATCGTTAAGGATGGACAGATGTTTTATATATTCTTGTCATCAGTATTTTGTTGATTTAATATAAAAAGTGTTGCTGGACTGGTTTAGGGGTGGGCCCTGGAGGGCTTTCCATTTTTTTTTGCATATAAAATATTATTTGTAATGTGTTGTTATATTATGGCAGATTTTCATACAGGTGTTAATTTTCTAATGTCTTGGCCTTTATCCGGCATATCTGGCCAGATATGACCCATATCCTGCCAGATACCAGCTATTTTGCAATATCCAGCCAGATATCATGTCTGGTGCACCCCATAATACAAAGTGCAACACCAGTTTGACACACACCCTTGAGAAGCATGTAATTTGCATTCCTTCAGTGCACATTTCCAGGATTGTTTTCCAAATGGTTGAACTAGATGGCCTATATTGTCATAATGCACATTGAGGATGCTGACTGTGAGGTATGATCGTACAATATACCATCTAAAGTACAGTAATGAATTATCTTTTTCATCAGACCAATGCAGCAACCAACTGTTTTCAATGGTGGCATCGATCATCCACTTAAATATAGGCCACCACCCACTTTTTCATCCTGATTGAGACACAATAACAGTTGATGTTCTGGTGCATTCTATCCATTCCTCCCATGTACATATTGTAGTCATGAATCATAAACTGTTGGTTTAGTTGTAATTTTTTCTCTTCCTTTGCTGACCAACAGGAGACCTTCTGTAGAGGGTATGCAGATGAGACATTAGAAACTACTGTGTCTGTAGCATTGTCCTTCCACTGAACAAGCAACATATTATTCTGTGTGTCATAAACTCATAAGCAGTATCCATTTCTCCTCTTTGCTCCTTCTTTATATCTTTTTTCGATTTTAAAGGACACCTACTTGGAATTCAATTGTCTCTAATGGTTCCAATGGCTCCATAATTCAAATCATGCAAATAAGTCACAATTGGTAATCCAGTAAAATAGTTGTCAAAGTATAATCGCAAAGGAAGATTTCTAATATGATCTGGGAGCTTGTCCAAAAGGAGGAGCAATATTCCACCCCATTTACCAAATTTCTCTTCATATCCACTATTTGATTCAGGTGAAGAACCTTGGTAAATATCAAGGATGGTAAGATATCCATGCTGTGAATTCATGCACCAAGCTTTGAAACCAAACCTTATTGGTTTATTGTGGATGTATTGCTTGCATCCATGCCTTCCAAAATATTCAATCATTGACTCATCAAGGTCTAAATGCTGATTTAGTGAGTAAGCCTGGGCAAATTTTGAATTCAATTGGTTAAAGAGGTGTTGAGCCTTTGCCAATTTGTCACTTTTATCTAGTCATTGATTGTCAGTGAAGTGGAGATACCGAAGTATCTCTTCAAATAGGTCTCTCGACATTGCAGTAGCACAATGAATTGCACTCTTACATCGTCGTCTACTGACCAGTACATTCAATGACTTGGCAATGGGTGGTACCCTGAAAGAAGAATAATTCCAAAGGCTACCCTAAGCTCATTGACAGAAACATTGAACCATATTCTTTTCTTGAGCATACGTGTGAGACTCTGGCAATCTTGCTTGTAATTTCATCAACAAAAAATACTCAAATATCTCAGTTGGAGATTTCCCCTTGAGGTCTACTGCTGATGGTAATCTATGGTAATGAGGCTGATTGACAGAAAATAAAAATTGATTTTTGTGGCCTCCTTGACACCACCTTCTCTTTGATTGAGATTCTGTAGTAAAATCTTCTTACACTATTCCCTCTGTCACTTTACCATCAGCACCATTCTTTCCATCATCATTTCCTTCAGTGCATTCTTCACCTGTTAGAAACCTTCCATCTTTGAGAACAGCCTCAGCAGAGGCTATCAGTTCCCTGGCAGTGAGGTTGTCTAAGAATCCTCCACCATCTTCATCCCCTGAATCCTTGTCAGAATCTATGTTCTTCTAAATAATCCAACAGATCTTTTACAGTCAATCTAAAAATGAAATGCAGATATAAAACAATTAGGTCATAGTGAGTGAGTGAGTATATATATATATATGACTCGCAACTTACGCGGGTTATAGTATTCCGCAACTTACGCGGGTTATAGTATTCCTTCCACCCAACTCCTCCTCCATCCTCCAGCCTCTCAACCAGGGTGTGATTCGGTGCTTTAAGGCAGCGTACACACGTCTCACCTTCATCTGCACTCGCAACGCCATTGAGGATGGCACTAACAAGTGTTATGGCATGCTGGAATGAATTCAACATTGCCAATTGCATCACTTTTGTGAAGGAGGCCATGGATGCACTGAAACCAGAGTTGGTTAATTCTTGTTGGTGGGCACTGTGGAGTGACTGTGTGCGTGACTTCAAAGGATTCCCTACAATCGACTCTGAAGTAAAGGATATTGTGAAGGTGGCCAGGGCTGTAGGTGGTGATGGGTTTGAAGACATGGTCAAGCAGGAATTGAGGAGTTCATTGAAGGGCACAGGGAAACTCTGACTGATGCCGAGTTGGAGGAAATAGTGAGAGTGGATGAAGAAGGCAACGATGATGAAGAACAAGAAGAGTCAGCATGTTGGGATATACACAAGTTTAGTGAATTGTTTCAGGTGGCCGAGCACTTGAAAAACTTAGTGTCTGAGTATGACCCCTCTATGGAGCGCAGCATATTCTCGTGAGGTCTTACAAGCCTTATGGCTCAATATAATATGATGTTCCAGCAGCTTAAGAAACAAAAACGACAGCTTCCCATCACCATGTTCTTGAAGAAAACCTCACCATCAACATCATCAGCAGATCAGCCAACACCCTCAACTTCTCGCAGTGACCTTTAGCTGCCCACATACTCCCCTGCATCGTTATCTGAGCTTGACGATCCCCCCACAGTGACGTGGGAAGGGGATGAATAAGCTCAAAACAACAACACCCAGAAATGACTGTCAGGTATGTTATAGTGTATATGTACGTATAACAGAGTTAGAATATACAGTGATTTAAGGGCAATTTAGGGGATTTTTTTTGGTTTCTGACTTTACGCGGGGTCCCAGGAACATAACCCTGTGTAAGTTGCAAGTCGACTGTATATATATATATATATATAATATTATTGCAATAATAATAATATATAAATGAGGACCACTCAACGTATTTTGTCCCACTTTTTTTTTTCCAAGTTTCCTTGTAAGTTCCAGAAATTATGTACACAAGTAGTTACATACCTTTTTTACAAGTTTTTATTTTTCCACATAGTCTTCATCCTTTTCTATGGCTTTCCTCCACCTTGAAACAAGGGCCTTTATTCCTCACTGGTAAAAGTCTGCTGTATTCCTCACTGGTAAAAGTCTGCTGGGTTCCGCTGGAGCCACCTCTTAACCTCCTCACCAACCTCATTGTCACTGAAACTTTCTTCCATGAATAGCATCCTTCATTGGCCCAAATAAATGGAAGTCTGAAGGCACCAGATCCAGGCTGTATGGAGGGTGGGGTAACACAGTCAAGTGCATTTTTGTGATGGCCTCTCTTGTTTACAAACTATTGTTTGGTCTTGCATTATTGTGCAAAAGAAGGCTGTCTTCCAGTTTTCTCTCCAGTCAAACTCTTTTTATACATCTCTGGAGTCTCTGTAGGATAGCAATATATGCCTCTTGAGTTGATTGTTTGTCCTTTCTTCATAATGTCCACCAGAATCACCCATTTCATATCCCAGAAGATGGTGGCCATAACCTTTCCTGCAGAGGGAGCCATTTTGAATTTTTCTTGCATGGGGAGTCTGCGTGATGCCACTCCATGGATTGGCATTTTGTTTCAGGTTCAAAGTAGTGTACCCAATCATCCCCAGTCAAAGTTCGTGAAAGGAAGTCATCCCCTTCTGTCTCGTGTCGAACCAACAACTCGGAAGCAATTTCTTTTCTTTGGGCTTTGTGATCTTGTCAGTCAGTTGGTGAGGAACAAACTGTGAACACACTTTTGAATATCCCAGTTGCTGAATTATCATATTCACACTTCCTTCACTAATTCCTAGCTCCAGTGATAACCTCTTGTATGTGATGCGCTGATTTGATTGAATGATGCTGTTTGCACAGTGTGAGATGTCACAGCCAATGCTGGGTGACCACTGTGTGGCTTATCATTGAGGCTGCTCTGCCTCTCTCTGCTGATCTCACACATTTAGGCCAGTGTCCAATTGTGCTTTCATCAACAACAGCATCTCCGTAAACATTTTGTAGACATTTGTGAATATTTCCAATTGTTTCCTTCTCTGTGGTTAAAAACTCAATAACAGCTCTCTTTTTATAACGCACATCACTGTCAGATGCCATTTTTGAAACTGTGTTAACCATTAGTTTTATACAAGGAGGGGAGGTTCACTGTGGAAAAATCTGGTTATGTGAAGTGCAGAAAGTTCAAACTTACAGCCCAAAACACATTTCAGCCCCATGGCCTATTATTTAGCTAAGAAAAAAAGGGTGTGACAAAATATATTGAGTGCCCCTAGTTATATATATATATATATATATATATATATATATACAGGGTGTCTGAGAATTATCTGTACAAGTTTTGGCTGTTATTAAAAGTCAACCATGAAGTGTAGAAATTCCAGTGTTGTCCCATTTTACAGAGAATCTCATTAAGTTTTTTCTGATACCAAGTTTTGACAAGTTTTTTAGAAATTCCAGTGTGTCCGAAAATTATCTGTACAATTTCATCTTTTAATAAAATTCTTGATAACACACATAAAATTCTTAAACAAGATTATTTAGAATCTGTATTTTCAAAAGTTTCTTTTATTAAAGTAACGTTGTTACAAACATTCGATATGTGCACCATTAGTGATTCGCAAAACATCCAATCGATACTCCAATTGTTGCCATGTACGCTGCAGCATATCCACATCAATTCGCTCAATAGCAGCTGTGATTCTTGCTTTTAAATCATTAATGTCTGTCACCCACGTACAAAAAAGAAAAAACTTGTCAAAACTTGTTATCAGAAAAAACTTAGAGTTTCTCTATAAAATGGGACAACACTGGAATTTCTACACTTCATGGTTGACTTTTAATAACAGCCAAAAATTGTACAGATAATTCTCAGACACCCGGTATATATATATATATATATATATATCAGTGGCGACTCGTGACATTTTTGTTCAGGCATGCAATGTTATGGAATGGAAGAAAAACATCCGCCTAACCCTCTTGCCCAAACTTTGCATATTGTTTACATAGAACTTAGCAAGTTAAAGGTGTTTTACAAACTTTTGGGGACCTCTTTGAAGGAAAGTTCATTTAATGTTAGGCTTAAATATGCGAACAAAAAATTAGACATATTTATATATAGTAGTTACCGAATTGATCTAAAGAAAAAGATACAAATTTAAAATTTACCTTAAATAATTGTGAAGCATTATTTGAATTGAAATTCTGCTCTCCTAGTTTTCCTGCAAAATTCATCGATGACCAAATTGTGAAAGTACTCTCGATTCTCCATAAGCTTCTTGATGAAATTTTTTTCAATTGAAATTAAGGCAAGATTAGATAGCCTTTCTTCACTTTGGGAACTCCGTAAATAACTTTTAATTCTTTTAAGCGCAGAAAATGATCGCTCAACACTTGCTGTCGATATTGGTATAGTTAGAATCAAATTCATCAATTTATATATTCCTTAAGACCTTTGTGCATTTCGCTTTCCAGTAGATATTTTAGGAGCTCAGCAACATTCTTTTTGGCAAAAGATTTGTGCGAATATAAAACACACAATTCAGAACGGAGACGAGGAAACTCAAAAAATGAATTGTAGCTTCTTTTCAAAGATTCGAAAGCTCTCTCTGGGAAAGTAACATCATAGAACTCAAATTTTTTGCAATCTAAAAGCTCAATGAATTCCAATTTTTCCATTGAACTGAAACGCTCTTTCATTTGAAGAAGTATATTATCGAATATTTCATGAAATAGTTGACTATACTTCTCTTGTGGAGAAAGACTCTGTTTCCTTTTACATACAGGTTCACCACATCTTTCTGTTATCAAGTCCCACATATCTGCAAATTTTGTATCCCTTATTTGTTTGATTTTTTTCATAGTGCTTTCAACGGTGATTGAGCTATACACAATATCCATAGATTTTGTTTGCAGCACATTAAATAGATATTCAGTAAAAGGAAAAATTGAAGAAAATACTTCTAATAAAAAATTAAAATCGAAAGTATCGATACCAGCAAGCAATCCGCGTGCACTATTTTTTGTTTTTTCATCAAATTTCTTTGGGTTTTCAAGAATGCTTTTAAAAGATCTATTATATCTTCTTTATTTTCCTTAACTCTTTCAACTAGACGAGATGAATAGTTCCACCGCGTTGGAGCCAGTTTCGGGAAACGCTTTCCAACAACTTTGTCAAGCATTGAAGTTCGCTTAGTTGAACTGCTGAAAAATGATGACAAACTTCCTAATACTGAAAAAAAATTATTACATTCGGAAATTTCAGCGACAGCTTGGGATAAACAAGGTTAAGTTTATGGGCGTAGCAGTGAAGAAAAATAGCCTCTGGTACAGTTTCTCTAATCTTTGTTGTACTCCATTAAGATCGCTCCCATAACAGCAGCACCGTCGTAGGTTTGAGCAACTAATTTTTTTCAAACAGCCCAGTTCACCTAGTTGCCTTATAGATAAATCAGAAATCGCTCCTGCACTTCTATCATTGCTGACGTCATTGAATTTTATAAATCGTTCACAAATCTCTCCATGTTTATTAACATAACGAACAAAAGTAGAGAGTTGAGAAAAACAGCTGACATCAGATGTTTCATCTAATAAAATCGCCACATACATGCAGTCGATAAGCTCACGTTTTATTTGTTCTAACATAACTGCACTAATAGATTTAATTATGTCATTCTGAATAGCAGATGATGTTCCCTTAAAAACAGTCGCAGTTTTTAAATGGTTTTGAAGCTTTTCATCGAATTCTCCCATACAAAATACCAATTCAATATAGTTACCCCTATTGTCAGCGTTTTCTTCTTCATTGTGACCGCGAAATGCTAATTCTTGCATACCTAAAAAACATGTTATCCTAATCAAACGTTTCAAAATTTCTTGATTCTTATTAACTTCTTCGTTGTCTGGAAATGGCAACTGATTTCTGCTTGTCGAGTATTAAATCAATTCTTTCTGACTTTCCAAATGTTTTAAGATCAACAAATGCATTTATGTGAGCAAGAGATTTTTCATGGCGAGAAATTGCAGTATGTAAATTGTTTAAATCGTCGTATCCACGACTAACAGAATTCCACACACAGTTATCTCTTGAAAATAGGAAACACGACCAACAGTACAATTTGTTATTTGAAATATTTCCACATAACCAGGGAACATCATCATACAGCTTAGGATTAAATTTCCTAGTGAAGCCTTTATTTTCTTTGCTTAAATTCAAATGTGGAATCGGTCTGCCATTATTCAATATGCGCTTTTTCTCATCAAAAGAGAGAGTGTAAAATCTTCTAGTCTTCAATTGATTAAACACATCGTCAGTCATTATGGGCACTACAATGCTATAATTTATTTAAGGGAACACCGAACACAAGTGGAGCTTGCGGCTGTGGTACTGGAAAGAAGCCTTGTCAGAATTGCCAGATGTTACTTTTTGGTGAATGCACCTATAAAACTGAATGCATGCCGTATTATTTTCATTAATTAAAAAAAATCAGAACAAAGCTTTTTAATTATTTTTAGTAAAAATATTAAGTAAATTTTCTAAGCATATTTTAAAACATATTGCCTTTTGAATTTAGCTATGAGGCTCAAAAAAATATCTTATGGATAGTGAGAAGTCTCCTTAAAAAATTGCCCAAGGGAAGGCGGTGTAAACAAAATCATGTCTTATTTCACTAGACAATTAAGAACATTTTTCTGTACCCAGACTGAATTAGTGAATGCTTTAGCTACAAGTATTTCGATCTGTGTACAGAAAAATGTTCTTAATTGTCTAATGAAATAAGACATAATTTTGTTTACACCGCCCAATAGCCAGTACATGCGTGATTGAAGCCTTAGCCTATTTTTAGTTTCTGAAAATTATTTTTGTCAATTATAATCCTTACTTAGATCTGAAAAGAGAACATATTTAACGCATGCATTCATTGCATGCGTTGCATTCATTAAGAAATCGCCACTGATTATATATATATATATATATATAAAATATATATTTGGCAACCAGTGAAAAATATGAATGGAATGTTAAGGCCTGCTTTAACAAGTTTTTTGGCAATTCATGCTGTGTGCCTTGTGTTGAATTCTACAGTAGCATGTAGCAAATTGTAGCATCATGAGTGATCTGGAGGCACGTTTCAGGTTTTGTACAATCAACCTTGCTGATTTCAGAAAAGAAATAAAAAAAATTCTGCAACAAGCAGAACACCTCCTTTTTCGCATTTAAAAAATACAAAATTCTTGTTAATTACAGTTGGCAACACTGACTAACATGGTACTTCTGGCAGCTTTCTAATTATTCTCAGTGAGTCATCCCCTGGAATTTCTTAGTTCTACGTTAGCTCACTTGAGAGAAACGAGTGTTTTTTCTGTGGATGGGGTGTTCAAAAACCCCAAGGTACTAATGAAAGGTGCGTTTTGTGATATATACATTATACACATTTCTTTGTTTTGTTGTGTTTTACATTGTTTATAAGTTTGTTATATGTCTTAGGGTATATATATATATATATATACCTATGGATATTTATATACATAATACATATGTGTGTGTGTGTGCAGTATATTTTTATATATATATATTGGTAAACTTATTGTTTACCAATAAACCAAGCGTTATATATATATATATATACTCATAATCATATATATTTTTTATTTATACGTTTGTGTTTTTGTTTCAGTGTTCCTGTGTGATACTTGTTGAGTTTTGCTGGTACAATGAGCACGCAAAGAACACAGGGATCTGCCAGCCACATTGTCTTTAGTTCTCCACTATCAGAGCTTCCTCTGTCTGAACTTCCAACCTGTATACAAGTTGCAAGGCATTTCCTCTTCTTGAAGGAGAACAAGTACACCAGCAACAGGGAGATTCTTCCAGAGGTATGCCAAACACTCATTGACCTTTGGAATCGTGCTAACATTCCATCACAGCCAATCAAGAATGTGAAGACCAAGCTGCTCTGATTGATGGAAAAAGGCTCACAAGCATTGAAGCAAGGCAAGCAGGCCACAAAAACCAAGAAGTTCGAGGAAAGCCTGAATCATTTGTTTGACATAGCTGTCTGCCAATGCGATGATCTGTGTGCATGCCACTGTGAAAAAGAAATGAAAGTTCCACAACTAGAGCATGCCTTTCTGATCAACCAGAGAACCACGCGGATCATGCAGATCAGTCGGGTGGATACGAATGTGACTCAGATAATGGAGAGAAGGAAGTTGAGAGAGGATCGGATGCAAGAAAGACAAGAAGAAGAGAATAGAAGAAAAACGGAATGGCAAGAAGTAGCATCCTCTGCAGATGTGGTTGAATCAGCTCAAGCAGAAGCAGACTCCAGTGGTGAAAGTGTTGGTGATGAGTGGATGGGTGATAGTGCCCAGGAGGACAGGAACATCACACTGATTCCCACTGTTGCTTTGGAAGCTGACTGGTATGGTGTATCGAACAGGGCTGCTGCAGCTATCAGCATTGCAACATTGGTTGACTATGGCATCATTAGTTCTGATGATCAGATAAACATAATTGACCACCGGGTCATTCTCTGTCAGATCAACCAAAAAAAATTGAAATTAACACCCTCATCTCTCATATTTTGCTGAAATTTGGTTTATAGGGAGTTTGTGAGCCCTGAATCCATTTCTGAAATTATAAGGTCAATCCGACCAATGGTTCAAGAGATATGACCTCGGGCAATTTGAGGTCACTCGCGAGGTTACTAACATTTGGTGAGCCATAACTTGGGTAATAATTGTCATAATTATATAAAAGTATATATATTTAGAATCAGAAAACGACAAGGAATCCAAATATGCAAGGTTTAGAACTCTAGGTTGAAAAATAAAAAAGTTACACTGTAACCAAAATTTGAGGTCACGATTTGACCTCTTGGGTATCAAATGAGAATTTTTTTTTAAATGTAAAAAATGAAGGCATAGGCATTGGCTATTAGAATCAGCAAAAAAAAGTTTGTTTATGTTAGTATTTTTCATGTAACTAACATATAAGTGAACACCATATTCATAAGTTGTGCGTCAATTCTACCTATTTTTTCACACTTAAGCTCATAATTTGACCTATAGAAATTAAAATTACATTTTTTATAGATATAAAAAAAGTCAGAGTTCTTGACTATAGAAACAATCATAAAAAGTTTGTTTATGTTGGTACTTTTCATGTAACTAACTTATAAGTGAACACCATATTTATAAATTGCTTGTCATTTCAAGGAATTTTTATATCTTAGCTATCAATTTGACCTCAAGCTCCAAGAATTTAATAAAAATTGTATTTCACTGCTAATCTACACTGGCAATAATAGTTATAATAGTGAAAGGGGAAGACTAAGCTCACATGTAGCCTAAACAAACCTGTTGAAACATGTTGCTACTTGTCTAAGTGCAGAATCAACACAGATAGTTGCAAAATTCCTTGTCTACAGGTTAGTACAATTCCAGCCAGCACTGTGGGTGGCTGGTGGGTATGGTGTTTTAATGAGCCTCAGAGACTATCAAGGCCTAAAATATTAAGTGTGTATAGCTATATATTTTCTAAAAAAATATATATTACCTAATTGTAAATCCTATATCTTTACAGATCAAAATACAATGGTTCGGCACTTGAAATACTGCCAGGACCCTATTCAAAAACACAAGAAACGCATAACAATCAATCTTAGAAAAGTGACTGATGTACTTGTTGAAAAATGTGCTGGAAGAGTGAAAAAGACTCATTGTTGTGTGTGAACTGCTGGACACTGATAATGAAAAACCCCACTATACTTAGTACCACTGAAAACAACGAGTCTGAGCAGGATTCAAATGAATCATCTACTATCAGTGGCTTGAGTAACATCTCTTCAATTCAAGATCTGGACAATGACAGTGATTGCTTGATAAAGGAAAATCCTTCAACTTCAGTTGAACCAGTTCTAGCATTTCTGGACCAAACGCCAGTTAAAAAAAGTAAGTAATAAATTAATATAATAACTTATACTTTACTACAAGGTCTGTTTGATCTACTATATAGCCAATTATATAGCATTTAAGGTACTATAATTAATATTTAATTACTAATATTCAGGTGTGTGAAACCTTTTTTTCTGTTCTTTTCAGAAGGGCTGTCATTAAGCCAGAAAAAGCGCAAGGCTCGTGGTAAGCTATCATCTGCTCAGAAACACCTGAAGGAGAGGCTAGAACTCAGTTATGGTGTTCAAATTACCGAGGAGGTAAGTGATACTTCAAAACCTGAAACTAAATCTGAAAACATCTAGACAAATTAATGAATGAATTGAAACAGTCATTCCTGGAGAGCAAATGTCACCATCACAAACTACAAATATTGACACTCTCACCATACACAATTGAAAAAACAGCTAGTTTCTTTCAAACTACAACATACATGGTGAAAAGAAGCTGTTCACTTAAATCAGAACATGGAATCCTTCCGAAGATTCCACTAATGAGCAAAGGAAAAGTGATATCTGAAGAACACAAAGATATAGTTAGAAGATTCTATGAGTCAGAAGAGGTTAGTCGTATGTGTCCTGGCCAAAAGGATTGCGTGAAAGTTATCAGTGCTGAAGGTGCAATGAAGGTGCAAAAACGATTGGTCCTCGGGAATTTGAGAGAGATGTTTGAACTATATAAAAATGATGAAAAGAATCCCAAAATAGGATTTTTCACATTTGCAAAATTACGGCCATCATATTGTGTGCTTGCTGGTAGTGGTGGGACTCATTCTGTCTGTGTCTGCACATACCATCAAAATCCAAAATTGCAGCTGGCTCCATTGGGAAAGAGGTCTTTCATACAAGGATCTTATGGATTACATTGTCTGCAGTACAGAAAGAGAGACTTGCATGATGCAACTTTGCAATGATTGCCCAAGAGAAGAGGGTGTCCTGGATTTTCTTGAGTTACTTGACAGTGTGAAATCAGCTCCAAATGAAATATCTTACAAGCAATGGGTGACTGTTGACCGTTGTACAATGGTTGATAAGGTGGAGCCACTTCATGAATACTTATCATCCCTAAGCATGAAAATATCCCGCATGGTTCGTCATCACTTTGTTGCTCAGCAACAATCACAGTACTTCAAGCAGTTGAAAGAAACACTACCACCTCAGAGCGAGGTAGTTATAGTAGGTGATTTCTCTGAGAATTATTCTTTCATTGTCCAGGATGCTGCCCAAGGGTTTCACTGGGACAATTCACAGTGTACAGTTCACCCTTTTGTCATCTATTATAGATCATCTGCAGACCAGGAACTTAGCCATTTTAGTGTCTGTTTCTTATCTGCATCACTAAAACACAACACTATAATGGTTTACTCATTCATATTGAAGCTTATGACATATGTTAAATTCAGATGCCCACAATTGAAGAAGGTGCACTATTTCTCAGATGGATGTGCTGGCCAATATAAGAACAGATACAACTTCACAAATCTCTGTTACCATGAAGAGGATTTTGGTCTGTCTTGTGAATGGCACTTCTTTGCTACATCCCATGGCAAAAATGCATGTGATGGGATTGGAGGAACAGTGAAAAGAGCTACTGCTCGTGCCAGTTTGCAGAGAACTACAGAGAGGCAAATTCTTACACCAGAACACATGTTTCAGTTTTGTGAAGAAAACTTGAGCAAGAAGCTAAATTTTTTCTTTGTAACTACAGCTGATTTGAAAGATGCAGAAGAACGGTTGGAACATCGATTCAAGGATAGTAGGGCTATTCCTGGAACTCAGAAATATCATAGATTTGTTCCCCTAAACAAGGAAGAACTGATGGTGTATCCCATTTCAAGTGGCATTGGAGAAAAGAAAAGAATAAGGAAAAGTCATTTTACTAATGAACCTGCAATGCTTGGTAACCTAAAATGTGTCAAACCAGGAGAGTATGTTGGCTGCATTTATGACATGCAAGTTTGGTATGGAATTGTGGAGGAATATTGTGAAGAGTTTGATGATTTCACTGTGAACTTTCTACATCCCTCTGGGTCATCAGGATCAAGTGCATATTATTATCCACCAAACAAGGATTCATGTGCAGTGCCAGGACATCATATATTAACTGTAATGAGTTGTCCTACCCTAAGAGGAGGCAGCAGAATTCAATACATTTTTCCACAAAAAGAAATTGATGAGAGCATCGAGCATGCAAAAATTGTGTTAGGCTAGCACATGAATCCTCTAAGTAGGTCTTCCCCTTTCACTATTATAACTATTATTGCCAGTGTAGATTAGCAGTGAAATACAATTTTACATTTTTTGCCTTTGTTTTTTATATCTATAAAAAAATGTAATTTTAATTTCTATAGGTCAAATTATGAGCTTAAGTGTGAAAAATAGGTAGAATTGACGCACAACTTATGAATATGGTGTTCACTTATATGTTAGTTACATGAAAAATACTAACATAAACAAACTTTTTTTTGCTGATTCTAATAGCCAATGCCTATGCCTTCATTTTTTACATTTAAAAAAAAAATTCTCATTTGATACCCCAGAGGTCAAATCGTGACCTCAAATTTTGGTTACAGTGTAACGTTTTTATTTTTCAACCTAGAGTTCTAAAACTTGCATATTTGGATTCCTTGTCATTTTCTGATTCTAAATATATATACTTTTATATAATTATGACAATTATTACCCAAGTTATGGCTCGCCAAATGTTAGTAACCTCGCGAGTGACCTCAAATTGCCCGAGGTCATATCTCTTGAACCGTTGGTCGGATTGACCTTATAATTTCAGAAATGGATTCAGGGCCCACAAACTCCCTATAAACCAAATTTCAGCAAAATCTGAGAGATGAGGGTGTTAGGCACTGGTTGATCTGACAGAGAATGACCCCACCACAAAGTATGGAGAGCATGGCAGAAGGTACAGAGGGATCTGAAGGAAGCAGTAACTTACCACGATGTGGAAGTCACTGCTTTATTTTTTGATGGGTGGAAAGACATGATGCTTGTGAAAGAGAAAAAGGGGAACAAATGGTACAGCACAAAGAAAGTTGAGGACTACTATGTGCTGGTTGGAGAGCCTGGAACCTTCTATCTAAGCCATCTGACACTGGAATGAGGAACTGGCACTGTCATTGCGGATGGACTTCAAAATGCGATTGAAGAAATGGGTATTGCAGACAAGATAATTGCAGTGGGAGCCGACAGCACAGCCACAAACACAGGGCACAGAAGTGGAGCAATACACCTGCTAGAGTGCCACCTGGGTCGCCCTTTGCACTGGTTCATCTGTAGTCTGCATTTAAATGTACTCCCACTGCGCCACTTGTGCAAGGAACTCATCGGCCCAACAGAATCTGCAACTCAATGGAAAGGGCAATTGGCAAAGCTTTGGCCACATGTGAAAGTTCGCCACTTTCCTCTAGAGGAATTCAATGTATTGCTGATGGCCACACACTCCTGGATGTTGACCTTACTGAATTGAGT
Organism: Bathynomus jamesi; assembly: GCA_023014485.1. Classification (NCBI taxonomy): domain Eukaryota; kingdom Metazoa; phylum Arthropoda; class Malacostraca; order Isopoda; family Cirolanidae; genus Bathynomus; species Bathynomus jamesi. Next base: position 599,770 of record JAJOZX010002516.1, read on the forward strand.
GTGACCAAGCCTACCTCTACAGAATGATGAAAGCGATAAGGACTGGTGTCATTAATGAAGATCTTCTACGAGAGAAGCCTGGACCAATCTCCCATGCAAGATGGGTTACAACTGCCAGCAGAATTTGTTGGCTATATGTAGTTATGTAGTGGTGGCACAGCCAAGTGATGAACTGTATTCACTCACACAGTTTGTCGTGTGCCACTATGGACCCATGTGGTTTAGCATCAAGTGCCATCCAAGGTGCACAGATGGCCCAAAACATTTCCTGGAGCAAATCAAGCTGCTACGATTACTGCCACCAGCTAGCAAGACTGTCACATGGCCTGTGATCCAAAGAAATGCATATTGGGCTCACCCTGAAAATGTTCTTCTGGCAATGTTTGCAGATGCAGATCTTGCAAACTGGAAATTGGCCATCGATGTAATCAAGACTATTCAACGAGCTCCCAAACCTGCTCAACAGCAAGTCAGAGAATTTTGGCCACCAAAGATCAAACAAAGTGCTCAGAATTTGAAAGATTTACTTCCACCAGTGGAGGAGTGCATGATGGAACCACCACTCACGAAGCAGTTCTCTGTCAAACAACTCAATAAGATCACTGAATAGCCCCTTGTTGTCTGGATACCATGTCACTCCCAAGGTGTAGAACGCTGTGTTAGGATGGTAACTGAAGTGTCTGGGGCAGTGTATGGAAAGGATTCAAGAGATGGTTACATTAGAGCAGTACTTAAATCCTGACTATGCCGTCATTCAAAACTAAACAAAACTTTAATGTATCATTTACTAAATAAAACTATCTAGTCTACCTACCTACCTACAGTGTATATGTTTATTCCAAAAATAAATATTTCTTTTTTCCTGAAAAGCAGTACATTGTAAGGGGTCAAATGATAGCTCAAACCCTAGGAAAGTAAGTGTCCAAAAGTTATGGGTAACGCAATTTTCATGATTTTCACATGCGAAAAAGGTGGTGTTGCACTTGTCACAAAAAAATTTTGTTTTCATTTTTGAATTTAAGGATGTCAATTGGACAAAACCTGAAATGTGCCTCTTGATCCATTACACTTTCCCCAATGACGCTACACGCTATTCTACAGCTACTTTTCTCTCTCCCAATTTTTGGGTAATACAGTTAGGACCTTTATCTTTTTACTTCTCTCAGCCTCTTTATTGAATTTATCTTTTAATTGATCATAGTTAGTTAGTTAGTTAGTTTATCATAATCTTTTTCTGACTGAGTTTGTTTCTTTTCCTGTATTAATATATCTTTTCCAGCATTTTCCCCCCAACTTTCTCTTAACTGTGTCTGTAACTTTGGTTAGTTTCTGAAATGCATAATGCTTTCTCCCTTGAAGCTTTCTTTTCTCTATGGGAGTTTCTCCTAATGAACATAAGGAAGTATTGAAAGTTGACATTTTATATTCTTGTGCTGTGCTTGTTGATGCCATATCTACTTCTTTACATACAGATACACTCTTTTCTATTACAGGTTCTTCAGAGCAAGAACTGTTTTTTCTTTACACTATCCTTTGAGAGATTGAAGAGGATCAGCACATAGCTGTTTTAGTTTAAGTTGATCCATAATTATTGTGTTGTAATTAATTTCTGAAAAGACAAAAAAGAACAAATTACTATTAATTATTCTTCAGCACATTTTGAATTATACTGTACACACACACTCTTGTATACAACACAGACCATCATAACAGAAAGAACTATATGTAACTGGCAATTTGCCAGGATGCAGCTTGCAAGCTTGTCAATTAATATGTTTTAGGAGATGTGGCTGTTGAATCATCATATCTGCCAGGTGTAAACATAAAGCTTTTGAGTCAGATTGGAACATATGTATATGGTCCTGCGCAATAATAATGAAATATTAATATTGATATAGATAGGTATATAATATTACTAGGTACAGTACTTAGATATTAGATTAATTTGATGTTTCAGGAAAAGAAATTTCAACAAGGCATTAGTTAAAATAACTTCATTATCATACCATTAATTGGCCACTCATAAACTTTTCAAAACATTTTCCACATGCCTGACAGTACAGTATGTATGTACCAAATCTTCAGTAAAATTGAGATGGTATATTTTTTTTATTCAAGGTCAAAGGTCAAGGTTATTGAGAACCTTTTAGTGTTTATTTTTGAGATTTTTTATATGGAATGTAGCAGAAAAGGCTACTCATGAGCTTTTAAAATGACACCAAAATCAGTACTCCAGCTTAGCTAGTTATGTAGCAACGACAGTTTGAAATTAGCCAGTGGCTCTCAAAAAAAAAAAAAAAAAAAAAAAAGGTCAAAGTTCATAACTTTGTGACCTTATATCTCAGCAACCAAAGGTCAGCTAGCACTAATAATTGGGGGATTTCAATTTCTCTTATATGTACCCTAATATACCAAATATCACTAAAATCTGAGATGGTGAGTGAGTGCAAAAATTACAATGTAGATTGTTAATGCAAGTTTGTTCTAATTCAAAACCAAAATCAAGAGCTTTATGTACATGTACCATATGTACCATATTTTGAGCAGTAAAATGATGACAGTTATGAGTGGATTGTAGTGTATGTTGTGGCATATGGGGCTCAACTTTAGATTTAAGAAATTTAGTGAATATTCAGATGGAGGGAAATTGAATATTAAAGACAAAAAGTTAATAGATTTATTGTAAGCACAAGCTTTTGGCATATTCTAAGGGATTCATTGGATGTGAATAAAAAGAAGTAGAAGAAGACTACATAGGCTATTCTAAGGAAATTTTAAAAATACACATCTGTGACAAAGTACAAAAAAAATGAGTCAGACTTTCAAAATTAGTAGTATATTCAAAATTAAAACAATTTTTTTAGTACTGGTAACAGTTTTTTCAATATCTGACGCTTCTAAAAACATTGACCCATACCATTGTTGAGTCTTGTTCTTTGTTGGTTCTACATCTCTTCTTACTTTGTCATTCAACCATAGCAACACTGCACTTCTTGGATCAAAGTGTGACACAACTGGTATGTTCATGAGCACATCTGAAGACAGCTGTGAATGATTAGCTGTTTTGAGAACATTATAAGACTAATGAATCTTTCCACATCTGCTGAATGCAGTTTTGCTGCAACAATCCGACCAAGTGCAACGATCAACACGTCAAATTCCTGATTTTCTAACTGCAGAAGTCTTTTCATCAGGTTTGAAGTTCCAAAACTTGAAACACACTGGGTAATACACAGGCATCTCTGTACTGTATTGCAAGTTGCTAAGTCAAGATCCAGAATAATGAAAGCATGGCATTCACTCGATTGTAAGTCAGTCACTGAGGAATCTAAACTTCTCAAGGGGCTCAACAACATTAAACGATCAGAATCAAAAGCATATCTTTCTTTTAGGAAGTTTATCAAGTATTCAATAATTTCATATTGTACAGCTTTGAAATTGCGTGTTGCTGTTGTAACTAATTGATGGCTCACTCTACTCTCTCTGTCAGTCAGCTGGATGCCAAAGAATGTCAAGTTGTCCTCATCTAAATTTTCTTCAAAAGAACTTTCCCATCCACCAAGAAGCAATTGACTCTTCAATGCATCTAGATTGTCCAAGAGATTCTGTACTTTATCTTAATCAAAATAAGTGCATTTATTGTCTTGTAGGGACTTTTGAAATCTTGAATATAGAAACAAAATGTCTGCAATGTAGCAAATCTGATGAATTGAGTGCACAGTTGATAAAGTTTTTGTATTATATATTTTAATGCATTATTTTAAACATTACAGAAATGTCATACATATCCATATAGGGTTAAATTTAATAATACACAAAATAATTTTTAAAGATGCATAAGAAAAATTTAATAATGCACATTTTGTGTATTAATACATGCTAAAATAGCCTATGGAAGACGACGAGTTTGTCTAGAAATTTGAAATGCACAATTGTGTGTGCATTATTTTCATGAGCTGCTACTTCCTGGTTTTATATCATTTTGTAAATTTTTTGGGTGTAACACAAGAAGTATAATAGATATACAGTTTTTATTTTAGCACTCTTGAAGTGCTTAGGACTTGTACAGTGGCACTATTGTTGAAAAGAATTAACTTCTTTTTTTTTAGTAAAAACTTAGAAAAACTTGGATGTAGGTTTTTCATTCATGATATTTGTATATTAACCCTTCATATGCATACATATATATTAGGGTGGTCCACAAAATGGAAGTATTTTAAATTCTTCCTCCCAGGGTTTCATTAGGTTCCTTTTCCCAAAAAACTTCTCTGAGCAAAATTTGGGTTCAATCGGTTAATATTTAGAGGTGGCTCAACTACCCCCAGAAGTCCACATTCATGGCTTCTGGGTCCCCCCCCATATATATGGGTATTATCCGCTTGTTGGCGGGGGTATCATGGCTGACCAGGCCACTCATTGTTGCCCAGCTAAGATTGTGGACTTGTTAGAATCAGGAAACCTCTTTCGGTGTTCATCCACCACACTTAAGAGAAACTGGAGTTGATCTTCTCCTTTCGTCAGAGTTCCGCTGAAGGTCTGAATGAGAGCTACTGCCCTTTCAGCATGATCATTAACTACTTTGATGTTTCCTATGATTCTTTTAGCTTCTTGGAAGTTTTCATTCTCCTCCCAGGTGCTGGGGTCATCATCAAGAAAACTAATATTGATTGGTAGGGCCTTAAGAAGCTGTAGTGTTTGCCTTTATTAATTTACTTTCTCTTCTTTCTACTTTACTATATCTCTATTTATTCTCGATTGGCTATTTCTTTCATTTATCACTTTTTCTCTACACTCTTTTTGCCGCATCATATGAATATCATGGTAGCGCGCCTAGACCTGACTCTAAAAGACCGTTACAAAACAAGGGGGGAAGGGGTATATTAATACTCTTTATTAACACTTATGAACGTTTTATTAATTTCGAAAATGGTTTAGTTAAGTTAGGGGTATGTGAGTATGAAATTTCTATATAATAATTTAGGTCGGAGAGGAACACAAAACAATTTGACTTTAAGATCACATGGCTCTAAATCTTACACGTATCGCGTCTGCCTCAAGACTGACTATTATGGGTATACAGTCCGCTCCTTTGGCCCTTCAGTACTGCCAACTGTACCCATTTTACACAATTTACAATCTAACAAACATGCTTTATCATAATCATCACAATTTTTAGTAAATTTATATTAAATATTAATTAATATTCTTAACTTGGCATTACTACACTCGCATCACCCCCTTGAAAATAAGTTTTTCATTAGAAAACTTATTAATATCATTTAACAAATTTCATAATTTTATTCAACAAATTTATATATATATATATATACAGGGTGAGTCAAAAGTAGTGCCCGATTTCTGTTTTTTCGGCTGCAATTGTGCATCGATCACGAGGAAGGGCACTTTGAAAATTGCAAGTAAAACAGCTTGGTACAGTTCCGTAATAATTTCCCCCCGAATAAATGGTTAGATAAACATGTCATTCATTTATTTCTACCTTCTGTACACTGTAATACAAATGGCAAACAAACAATCAACTGACAGAAATCGGGCGCTACTTTTGACTCACCCTGTATATATATATATTTTTTTTTTTATTTTTTTTTTTTTTAACAAATTCAAAGTTTAGAAATAGACAAGAAATAATAGAATGACAATTCCCATACATATATTGTATCATATTATAAAAACCGAAAACTTTATAATTTTCACATTTGCATAAAATAACATTTCACTCTAATAATTAAATTACAACCTGTAACTAATCTATACATGCCAAAAAAATAACGGAAAATTTTCTTACAGTGGCCACACAAATCTCAAGTTCACAATCTATTCCCACGATTTCTCATCAACGATCGCTTTACATTTGAAACAGTTATTTGTATAGTTATACAGTTACTATCAGGGCAACATAGAAAAAATATAAGAAAAAGTTTACATAAAATACTGACCAAGAGCGCACATACTATTTCACGAAAAACACAACAATTATGGGCAAATCGCACCCTTTTCACTTATAATTTCATTACACAATAATCAGTACTTAATTTGCTGGATGTTGTTTAGATGACACTCCGCACGCTGACAACGGATTTCAATTTTCAATCGCAGCTCTCCTGCTCACTTCGCTAGAATGCAAGGGATTGCATCAATCAACATGCAACAGGGCAGCACGCTATAATGGTTCCGCACTCTCTCCAATGGCGAAAAAAAAAAACAAGAGATGTCCAATTCTAAAAGGATCAGGGGGGGAGATATCTGAAAGCGGGACCACGCGCTGGAATTGGACGAAATTTGCAATTCTAGAAGTCGATGAAGAAACTCGCAATTCTAGAAGTCGATGAAGAAACTCGCCTTGTCTCATCTCCACCTTTGTCGGTGAATGCTGCTCTTCCTACATCCAGCTGAAAGACTCTTCTACTGGCAACAATCAAACGATGACTCGCCGTAGGCCGTTTCCCAATGAACCTACTGTATGTCTGTATGGACAGTACAGTCGTAGGCACCCGTTCAAGCTCTCGTGGCTTGTCTACCGCGCGCTGTGACACATATTTAGCGAAGCATTCGAGCAGCGTGACCAGCTACTGCCCGAAAAATACCAGTAGACCATCTTCGATCGAAACTTTTGTGTGCCAAGACCCTGCACACGTAAATTTCTCTTCTCTTCCGAAACTGTCCTGCACCAAGTCCATGCGCATTCGGTTCCTCTCTTCTGTCTCTTCTCTTCCGAAACCATCCTGCGCCAAGTCCATGCGCATTCTGGTTTCTCTTCTCTCTCTCTCATTGGTGATCGATCACCTATCCGGTTGACTAAACTCACTTGATGGAACTCGGATTCAACTTGGTTGACCCAAACTGAGCCTTTGCAATTTTGAAAAAAAAAGTTTATTCGAAACGTTTCTGTACTGCTTATCATTTCATTTTTAATTTATCGAATTTTCTCGACAGTTCACTTCGAAACAATAACTACACATTTGCTCTGGCCAAATTCACGGAAAAAATATAAAAAATTTCGCAAAAATTTAATCAAATCTAGCTACCAATAAGGTCACTTATGGCAGTTACAGCAGAGAAGATAAAAAAAGTCATAAAATGCTAAACAAAATTGTACAGTATAAATATAAAAGCGCCCATACATAGTAACTGTTAGTATAATTTAAGAATTATTATTGTTCAAACTATCGTCAGAAATCACCTCAATACCTCTAAATACAAAAGACAAAAATGAACCCCAGAAACTTCGTCATCCATTCTCTGACAATCATGAACCCTCTTGCTTTGAGGAGGAGCACACAGATGCCACAAAAATGTTACTGGCTATCTATAAGGTTCCATTTCCGAGTGTACACTTGAGTCAATGTTTCAAATGCATTAGTTAACTCCGACTGAAGGTTCAAACAACAATAATTTTCTAAACAGTTATTAAAAAGTAAAAAAAAAGTAAATATTACTACCAAAAATTATTTTAATACAGTAATTCCAACTTGAAACGTCAAATTTCATATGAATTGAACTCGCAATTCGCAAATTACATCTGAGATACAACTCTCTCCTTCAACAGAAACCCCAGTATGGTTTGCAAATCACAAAAATCTCAGTAATTTATCGTTTCCAAGTGAAACTACAAATTTTTATCGTTATACTAAATAAGAATAGATAATATGCACTCACAATTACACACAATCCACTGTAAACAAAACTAAAACATTTCCTAATTGAGAGCGGTCGCTTTGTTTGTAAGCGAACCTCTATACAAATATCCCTACGTAACTGAATGAACTTGCATTATATCCTAACATAATTTCGTAATATTTTCCATGCAAACGCTCGAACTAAAAAAAAAGAAATTTTTCATATCTAATATGCAAATTAAAATATCAAATTAAAATATCCTTTTTGCAATACAATCTAAATTTGAACTAAAAATTTTACCATTTTCATTGAACTGGAAATAAAAATAAAAATTGGCCTACTTATACAAATAAAATTGATTATTGAATGAATTTATAAAACGTAAAGAAAATCTATGAAAAGAATTTGCTACACAAATTTCTGTAATTCAAAAAAAATTATAATATCCAGATTTAGTAAAATATGTGTACCGTAACTCACATTGGCCACCAAAATAAAAATAAAATTTACTGCCGCTTTTAGGCCTATATTTAATAAATTCAATGTTATGCGCGGAAAGAACAATTTAGAATTTTATGCATAACATTTGTGCTTATTAAAGAAAAATCCTATTATTATTTATGTTAAACCAATTAAAATTGTTAAATAACTAAGAATTTACTACTCAATAGACATACCGTAATAACGGTTAATCTCCGAACAATATTTTACGATAGGCCTACAAGAAATTCTTCTTAAGTACGATACAATAGCCATTTTACCAAATATGTCGGAATTGTCGTGAAATGAACGAAAGAAACAGAGAGTAGAAAAAAAAATAATCAGCTCACCTACCAAAGTTTATGAGTATATAAATATATGTAATTATATATATAACTAATAAATACGTATTAGTTAATAAGTAAGTATATAATTAATGAGTATATAAAAAATCCAAAAAAAAATTATAAAAATTTCACAACACAATTTCTCTATTTCAGTTAAACGAATTCTACTTATTTTGAAATTTAACACAATCCTATACGGCGACTTATAATCTGACAAATTTAATATGTTTAAGATTACCTTTCGACTGTCAATTAACTGTAACTTAACCTATATAGCGCGAAGCGAGCGAAGCAAAAAGCCCATAAATCTATATAAACAAAATAATCCTACCTATTATTATATACAGGCAATCGAAATATAATCAAAAATCTGCTAATGAAACCCAGAAAATTTCTCATGTTCATGAAATGTTTTTGAATCAGTACAAATTTTTGCTAAAACATTTTTAAAGACCATATAAAACGTGTATCACTGTATTTAAACTAACAATTTAGTTACGTACAAATTTTTTTCTATATTAATCGTTTATTATTATACTACAATTACTACTAATTCCAAAAGTTTTAAACAAAGTAAAAAGTAAGCTGAAAGAGGCATACAGTAGAAGAGACGAAAAAAAGAAAATTTGAGTCTTCAGGCAGCACGATAACCTTCAAACTATGCCCTCTCCAACCGAATTGAACGAAATTTAACGTAATAATGACTCGCAATATTGAGTCGGACAAACGAAAAGCAACGGAATTGGACGATGCAAAATGGGACAAAGGGAAAACAAATTAAATTCTTAGGCGCGAAGTTTGTCAGGGACGCTATAAGGATGTCGAAGGCGACGCGCCATCTTGTATTTATATTTACAATGAAATTTTAAGGCATGAAAATCGAAATTTGCCTGCAAACGGGGTAAACTTTGCATTTAGATATTTTAATAATCAAAATAAAATATTCATTAACGCTATTGGTTATTATACTGGGTTTTAAGAATTTTAATCGAAATACTAACACATGGGTAAGCCTCACAAAATATGATGTAATCCCACCGCTGCCACCAGATGTAGTGTTCGTCACCAGATGTAGTGTTCGCCTTTATTAATTTACTTTCTCTTCTTTATTTACTCTTCTTTCTACTTTACTATATCTCTATTTATTCTCGATCGGCTATTTCTTTCATTTATCACTTTGTTTCTCTACACTCTTTTTTCCGCATCGTATAAATATCATGGTAGCGCGCCTAGACCTGACTCTAAAAGACCGTTACAAAACAAGGGGGGAAGGGGGATATTAATACTCTTTATTAACACTTATGAACGTTTTATTAATTTCGAAAATGGTTTAGTTAAGTTAGGGGTATGCGAGTATGAAATTTCTATATAATAATTTAGGTCGGAGAGGAACACAAAACAATTTGACTAAGATCACATGGCTCTAAATCTTACGCGTATCGCGTCCGCCTCAAGACTGACTATTATGGGTATACAGTCCGCTCCTTTGGGCTCCCTTCAGTACTGCCAACTGTACCCATTTTACACAATTTACAATCTAACAAACATGCTTTATCGTAATCATCACAATTTTTAGTAAATTTATATTAAACATTAATTAATATTCTTAACTTGGCATTACTACAAAGCTTTAATGAGTTCTTTGTGGCAAGAGTTTCTAATTTCAGTGTTGCTTTGCATTCCTTGAGTCTTCTTCTCTTTGAGAAGTCTAATGACCCCTCCTTTTCCCTCATACACTGGACCATGATTCCCTTGGTGTCTGGTGCAACAGTTTGATCGAAGAGAGCAAGGGCCACCAGCTCTTCTGATAAGTACCATAGGTGGTTTTCAAATTTCTTGAGAGCTGCTTTGGCCACTTTCTGGTCATGATAGTCCTTTAACTTTTGGATAAGATCCAGATCATTCTTCGGAGCTTGTGATGGAATAAGAGCAGTGATCCAGCTTTTTAAGTAGATTAGGACTCCAAAAAGGGTAAGGGTTTTCAGGTCCTTCTCTCGAGGAGTCAGGGTGATTTGATTTCGAAAAAGCCACATTTTGATGGCATAGATAACTTTAGCCATCCACCTTGCTTAGTGTGTGCCAGCAGGACGTTTGAATGTGTAACTTTCAATTTTTTCACCAAGAAAGATCAAAGAAAGTTCCAAAAACTCTCTATAGTCATCTCGAAAATTTCCAGTGGCCAGATGTTCTTTGGCAAAGGCAATTATTTCATTTCTGAAAGGATCAACTTGCTCCTTCATCTCATCATCATCCTGTGATGTAGAGAAGGTTTTTAAATCAATGTAGTCCCACATAGATTGGAACCTTTTGAACAAATGTGGCTCACGGGCAGAAGATGAACCATGGACTGCTTCAAACACTCCTCCATACATGACTTCCATGCAATGATGCCTACAGGCAAAATAGAAGAGTGGTCGACCAAGTTTCTGTTCCAGAAGAACGCATGCTCCCCTGTTTGTTCCTGTATTTGATGCTGTAGTATCTGATAACATTCCGATTATTGACTTATCTATGTTCCATTCAGAAAGAAGATTATACACTGCAGCTGATTGAGCTTCCCCTGTTCCACTTGGTAGTTTGGGAACACCAAGCAGTTTTGAATCACCTGATTCAACTGAAGAGACAAGGACTGGGAGTCTGTCTACCTTTTCATTCTTGGCAAGTAGATTAGGGATCAACTTCCCATCCCAGTGGACAATCGAAATACTTGGACTAAAGCTAGCTTTAATGGCATGGGTTATTTGCCTTCGATGCCTCTCTCGGTGCCTTTTGATTGAAGAATGAGAGATGTTCACCTCTGAAAGATCTTGACCAAGGCTAGATGCAGTTTCAGCTAATACAAAGGTGGCCCTCCTGTCACTGATGCCAGTCCTGTCCAGAGCAGCAGCCAATTCAGGAGATATGATATTCTTTGCTGCCTTTTTCTTTGGTGGAGTTGGTCCACTGGTAGATGGGGGATTAATAAGGTAATCTTCATCTTTTTCTGACTCGCATAAAGACTCGGAAGAAGAACTTCCCTGATCTAGCATAACTTCCTGTGAAGCAGCATATTTTTCTTCTTCAGCTTTCCACTTCCTATTTACCAATTTCTCAGCAGCTCTCTTTTCTGCCTTGTCAGTCACCATATCTGCAGAGACCATTGATCCCACTCGTCCCGCTTTCCTTTGTTGGATCAAGAACTGCCGGTCTTCTTCATTTTTGATTAAGGTAAAGGCATCAGCATGGGCGACATCAAATAGGTTCTCCATTTCTTCCTGAAAGGTTTTCTCTTTTTCTAACTGAGAGTTGCTTTTCCTCCCAGCATTCTTCTTAATTGCTTTCCACTCCAAGTGTAGAGCCTGAATTTTGTGAAGAATGTGGTCTTTCCTTTGAGTAGGGATTCGGGCTCTCTCCCAGAAGAGACGCAATTCTTCAAAAACAGCTTCTGAACTAGGTTTGATCTCCTTCTTCAAGACTTGATGATGGTGGAGGAACATGCGGAGGACCTGGCCACGGGAAGGCAGCTTGGCTCCAGTGATTGTTTCCTCTGACTTTTTCATTAAGTAAAATGTACGTTTATTTGACATTGCAAAACCTGTAAATTTAATAAATCTATCTGAAAGAAAAATAATCACTAGTTAATGTATCTGTAAATAATGTTTCTTTTAATTATTCACTATATTAATAAAGGGCATAATGGTATACAAAAAACAGCTTTGAGCCACCCCTAAACGTTATTCGATTTGCCTTAAATTTTACATGACATATTTTTTAGCTAAAAGGAACCAGATTATAGCCTGGGAGGAAAGAAAATTGAACTTCGATTTTTTACCCCATTCTGTGGACCACCCTAATATACATCCATGGGTATAAATTGTTTAAATAATATTGATGTAAGACTGATTTGAAAACAGAGTTTTTAGTTTTGAACTCTGAATTTCTTTATTAATTCTAATTATATTAATTTTGTAGTAACGAACTGAGATAAAATAACTGTAGGGCTAAATCACTTCAATATTTGTCATGCTCAATAGTACACAGTACCCACCACTGGGTTTGGGGTGAGGGGGCCTCCCTCTGTATCTTGTATGCACCAACTGAGGACAAAGTACCATCATGTTCCCTGAATTAAAAAGTCTGAGAGTGCATCTAAATCCTGACACTAAGATTAAATTTCAAAGTGCTTTAGGTCCCATTCTGTGAAAGCTTTTGTAAATAAAAGTATTTTATTTAAAGTATGGAGGTACAGCATGGAGATAAGCAATTTATTTATTTAATTTAAATATATAAAGATAAACATTTCAAATATTTAAAACATGGGCTCTCAACCCACTTTCTTCCTTTACCCACCTGGAGTACCACTGCTCAATCCCATTACCCATCCTTAAACCTAAAGTGGCTTTTAAATACAACCTAAATTTAGTATAAATGTGAATGGATACATAATAATTACCAGTCATAGGCCATAGGGGTTTGTGATTTGAAAGTGTGGTTTTTCCCCACTTCTATTTTTGGTAGGTTTCCATTATCCCCTCTGTTTAGAACCCCTGATTTAAAAGTTATCATTGATACTTTTAACTAAAGGAATTTTCATTAAAAAGTACTGTAAATAATTCGGCAGTTTTCATCTACTTTAAAGTAGACAAAATATGTTACTTTTTCTGTCATTGTTGTAAAGGTTTCCTCAGTAAATTGTGTTAAATATTTCATTGAGCATTCAAGTTTTGCATTTTCTGAAAGACTGTGATTTCAGGAGTTAAGCTATTTTGACTCAGAATTTGAAACTTTGAATTTTTTCAGCATTTGTGGTAAAGAGTCAAGTACTGTATATGAATTTTAGAATGAGTTTATTATATGTTCGTAGCTTATTTTGTGAGAGTGCACTTTTTGCCCCTAGTTTTAGAATTTGAATGTCTGATCTTTATTTGGTTATATTTTTAAAATTTGTGTGTATTATTTTATTGTAACTTTTACTTTATTAAAAAATTGGTTATAAATGCATTAAATGAATACAGTTTTTGTTGGTCAGGAATTTTTAGTTGTTTGGGTGGTGATGATTGAACTATATCAAATTCAGAATATTAATATACATTAAGGAATTTATAGGTGGTGAAATCACTTACCTGTAATATAAACTTACCAAAAGTTCTATAGGTTCACCCATCTTGATGGTTTTTCTAGTTTCTGAATGCTCTCGATTCATTACATCTGCCTATTTTTCTAAAACTCTCTTGCGAGAAGCTTTCACAACCCTTCTGCTGAAACTGGAGCAGGACACATTCTGCTTCATTACCTGCTTTATCATTTATTAATTTCTTCATGAAAAGTTATACAAGCATTGGTGTTTTGACACTCCAAATCTAGCTGTGCCAGTGCCTCAATTTTGATGATGTGAAATCATTTTCCTTTTTGTAAGTTATAACTGAAATAAGCTAAAAGAGAACATATATATATTTTTATTCAGACTTGGTTTGAATATCTGGTATAAGTTATGAATGAGAGGCAAGTTTGTATTTTATCTAAATATTATTGAAGTTCTTGAAATTTTTTTATTAGAATATTATGAAGGGTATAAAACAATGAAGGAACACACACACACACACACACACACACACACACACACACACACACACACACACACACACACATTATGCAGAAATCGACCCCACCAGGGTTTGAACCCACCACCTCTTGAATAGGTGAGGACGAAAGAGTTGTTTCCTCGGTTGTTAACTTTTATCATGTAATAGTGTTGTGGCCAGCCCCCTCATCTTCCATTCAAAAAGTGATGGGTGCGATTTTTTGTCGTGGAAAAATCGTGTAGATTCATGCATGATATTCCATTTATGGGTCCCTAGTGTTTCACCAGATAGTTTAAATGACATGCTGGTCATTACCTCGAGTGCGGGAGGGTTAACACGTAAAATGCCTCAGGACGCGAAAACGCTATGCGTTCCCTAGGTTGTTTAATTATATCACAGGTTGTGTTAACGTTCATCCCGTCTTAGTTTAGCGGCTAACACCCGCACCAATTCAAGAGGGGGTGGGTTGGAACCTCCCCATCCCCACCCCTGGTATGGATGATATTTTCCATCAAGAAAACACGGATCACGTTAAGAATAGCCAACCCATTTACCTCATGTTAAGAATAGTGAACCCATTTACCTCATGTTAAGAATAGCGAACCCATTTACCTCATGTTAAGAATGACGAACCCAAAATTCAACATGTTAAGAATAGTCGAATTTTGGGTTCGCAAGTTAAGAATAGCGAACCCAAAATTCAACATGATCCTAAATAAATATACAGGGTGTCCCATAAGTCCGGTCTCATAGGAAAATTTATTTTAAATTAAATTTATAACAGTAACATAAGCACACTGGACAAAAAATTAGTCACCCCTCTCAGAATGTACCTAATAACGTGTGACGGCGCCTCTGGCCTTGATAACCGCACGAATCCGGCGAGGCAGAGACTCTACGAGGTTGTGCATGTACTGAACATCGATTTGCTGCCACTCGTTCATCAGCCGGTCCCGAAGTTCCGCCAGAGTCCGTGGGTGTCTATTCCTGCGCTTCACTTTCTGTTTCCAGCCTGAACAACACCGACGCATTCAGGATTAAAGGCTTCATTGGACCTGCGATGTACTCGTCGCCTCCCATCATTGGAGAACAAACAAAAACGGGACTCATCGGACCAAATTACACGTTTCCAATCTGCCGCAGTCCAGTTTTTGTGCCTCTGAGCCCATTTATAACGTGCCAATTTGTGACTTGCTGTTAACAGCGGCCTCTTCCGTGGTACCCTGCTCCAGATGTCCATCGCATGCAGTTCTCGTCGCAATGTCCGTTCGGAAATTGGTCGCTGGAGAACCTCATTGGCTTCTTGGAGCAATTGTTCTCTGGTTTGAAAACGATTTGCAGTTACTAGACGAGAAACATGGCGGCGGTCCCTATTGTCGAGAATTGTTTCCGGCCACAGTTACGCCGTCGATTGTCAGTTGATTGCGAACTACACCACTCTTTGTAAACTCGCTGGACAGTACGCGTTGACACACCAACAAATTGGGCTACTTCAGACATTTTGTGTCCGTGGGCTCTGCCAAACACGATGGCTCCTTTTTGCCACTGAGTAACGTCTGCCTCACGACCCATTTTGCAGACTATATCCAACACACTTTGTTCTTCACCACCTCACGAAACAGATCTGATCCTGTGTGCTACGTCACCGCTACTTGTCACTTACCAATGCTACATCAGCGCCCTCTGTGTGACCTTGAACTTCCTACTATCGGTGCTATTAGGGGTGACTAATTTTTTGTCCGGTGTGCTTATTAGAACTAAAACAAATGTTCAAATTGATGGGATCTTTGAAACTATTTCCCCCCCCCCTCCCCCAACATACTCTTTTCAACACTCACCACCCCAATGTTGATGTTTTCAACTGTATACCCCCCAAAGTTTAAACTCTGCAAATTAACCAAAATAAGATAAGAAAACAATAACAACAAATTTATTATTTATTGTAAACATATAATAAATAGAGGGATCACCTGAAGATCAGGGCCCCCAGCCTTCTTTGTTAGCTTTATAAGGCTAACTAACGAAAATATCACGACCTAACTTAACCAATCGTCAAGGGCGTATAGTTGACCTAACGATTGGTTAGGTTAAGTCGTGATATTTTCGTTAGTTAGCCTTATAAGGCTAACTAAAGAAGGTTGGGGCCGCTGATCTTCAGGTGATCCAAATAGAGAGCAATTATTTAAATAGGATAAAATTTGAATGCCCGGTTAGGTCAACTGTACGCCCTTGACGATTGGTTACAAAATTCTCCATGTTAAGAATAGCAAACCTCAAAGTTTCTCTGTCAAGAATAGGGAACCCAAAATTATCCATGTCAAGAATAGCGAACCTAACACCCTATGGGTTCACTATTCTTAACGTGATCCGAAAAAACATTTGCGACACCTTGGACTACACCTTGCTCTCGGCTCACCGTATCAAGACTTAAATCGTTACTAATGGTACATTCTGTTTGTATCCACTTTTTTCTTTTTAATCAAATAGCCTCGAGTTTTGTGAAATAACTTACCAATATTATATCAGGGTAAAGATGAATAAATCTGAAAATTTAAGTAAATTTTAAATAGTAGACTTAGTATTACTGATTTCTATATTCTTCATACGTACGTTTGTTTGGAAGGTTGTATCTTCATTGTCTTGGTTCTAAGATTTGTTGTATTTAGGTCTCCGCGTTTATCGTCATCGGATGAATGTATTTCTCAGTATATAGAGTATACAAAATGTAGTTAAACGCAATACGGTACAAGGAAGTACAGCGTGGGCTATGGAAGGGAAGTACACACGTATACAGTATATTTTCCACTCCAAGTACACACACACACACACACACACACACACACACACACACACACACACCATTGGATATTATAATAGGTGTTTTTAATCTCATTAATATTCTGCCTAAATCTATAAATTCCAAAGATAAAAGGGTTTCAGCCTACATGAGTGATCTTGAAGGAAAAATTGTTAATTTTTCTCATTATCGGTTTTAAAAAGTCTCGTACTCAACCAACGGTTCTTACTCCCCCTCCCACCCCAGTTAAAAAAAAAATAGAATAGTTAACAAAGAATGGTTTTTAAGTGAGTATGTGTATTCTATTTAATAAAAAAAAAAATGTTAAAGTAATGAATTTTTTGTTTTTTGTGTCCGACTCATTAATAAGCTCGGCATTTTTTTCCCCTCTCCATATTGTCCGGTGCCTGAAATTCCCCAACCTCACCCCTCTAACGAAAGAGCTCAAATAACCTCGAGTGAAGTTGAGAATCGCTGATGCAGGCGAATTTACTTAAAATTTAGGGCCATTGAGTAAAAAATTTTGGTGGTTTATCAGTTTGGTCTTCGCTGGAATTGAGTTAAATTACAGTTCGATTTTTCGTTTTAAATATAGGTTTAACAGTTTGTTACTGGATACACTAATAAGAAATAGCAGCTTGCGCGTACCTCAATATACAGGGTGGGCCAAAAGTCAGGAAACGTAAGAACTGTGCTTTTCAATGCAACTGTTTATATCTATATATATATATATATTATATATATATATATATATATATATATATATATATATATATATATATATGAGAAAGGGTTGACAAAAGTAAATAGATGCATGCGATTTTTCTGTCTCTTCTGATAATAAAAGTCAGTAAATAGTAAATTTATGAGATTAGTATGCTTAGAATCGTATTTTTTCCCGCCCTTTGCATTATGTAAAACTTACATACGTTCTGACATTGCATTAATGAACTTTGCCATTTTTTCTTAAGGACAGTCATCGTGGTGTCTATTTACTTTTGTCAACCTTCTGTATGTTCATTTGGCTCACTCCAAATTTGAAACATTACAGTATTTTTTTTTATTTCTCATATCTTTTATGTTTCTTCAAAATTCTCTTTTGTATGAAATGACTTAAAATCTGTTTTTGTGCTTATAATATATAAGAAGTAATTGGTTAGTAGAGACGAGTTGGTAAGACCAGGTAAGGTAGGATTATCCGAGATTAAATGAAAGCTCCCCCACTTTAATGAAATTGTTTTCTGTCTTTTGCAGAAGGTCAGTTACTAACGCATGTGTGTGATTCTGTGTTCCGAATTTTGTCTTAGTAAGTATTGTTCTTCGTAATTTGTGTTCTTGCGTCTTACTGTCATCTCACGAATGGTTATTTCCGATAATTAAACGTGTATATAGGTAGACTTAATTAACTTGAATCTGTGTTTTTATACTTGACCGTTGGTTTACCGGTGACTTTCTAAATATAAATGCGAGACAGAAGTTAATTTTTGTTTTCGACTGAGGAAATTGCGAAGCTCAGTGAGGGTGTATGGAGGTGAAGTTCCGGTAAGCTAGTACTAGGGTTTCTCGTTTTTAGGGGTTTTCACTATCCCGGTTTTCCGGGATAAAATCGGCCATCGTCCCGGAATCCAGGGATTTCCCGGTTTATAAAAAAAAATAATGATAGTCTTAAAATGTTTAAGCATTAGATAAATCTAGATTAGTTAGTTAATATTAAATATAAATAGAAATATATAAATATTTTAACGCAATAATGATAAATATAATAAAGAATAGACTAGAGCCTCGACTGAGTTTTAAACACTGCAGAAACACAAATATGGTATATAGCCTCGGCGGCTATGCCTATTTCAGCTTTGCACTTCAACAAAAATTTATTAATTATAGTGTAATTTATACGAACATAACAAACACTTTTTATATACTTCTAACTAATTTTTAGTACAAAAATTATCAACAGCAAAAGGTATGCCACTGAATTGAAAATAATAATCGAAATTAAAATCCACTAAAACAAAATGTTCGATTCAGGGAAATCAAATGACTGGCTTTCAGTCCGAGTCAATCATCATCAAAAATACCAGTCATATTATACTCGTACATGCCCAACATCATACGGCATATTATAGGCACTATTGAAGTTGTACAACGCAACGTGATTCGTGCTATTATAAATTTGTCATCATAATCTGTTTGTATTTTCTAGATACAGTAGTAAATAACGTAAAACTATTTGAAATAACGTTTTTAGAATATTTTGCAAAACCCGGGAAATCCCGGGATTTTCTGCGCTTGTCCCGGTAATTAAGGTTATCATTTTTTGCCTGAGAAACTGAGAAACCCTTGCTGGTACGCATTCTGTATAACGGAGTAAGTAATTATATATATAGTGGCGCAAAAGTTGCGCATCATAGGAATTTTAGTGTTGACTATAATATATTATTTTTTCTTTTAGGTAGGGGATGGCTGCGAAATTAACAATAGACGAGAGGGTGAGCTTGGTTTTAACGTATGGAATACCAGGTAGAACAAATCGATGAATCGGTACAGAATTTAAATTCTCTACCGATTCATCGATTTGTTCTACCTGGTATTCCATACGTTAAAACTAAGCTCACCCTCTCGTCTATTGTTAATTTCGCAGCCATCCCCTACCTAAAAGAAAAAAAAAATATTATAGTCAACACTAAAAATTCCTATGATGCGCAACTTTTGCGCCACTATATATATATATATATATATATATATATATATACTGCAAACCCACAAGGAAAAAGAAAAAACGATTCCAAGGCCTTTCGTGTATTCAGAGCTACACCTCGTCAGGGAATCGTTTCTTTTTTTCCTTGTAAGTTTGCAGCATTCATTCATTTCACGTATTTAATTGTGAAATCATCATATATATATATATATATATATATATATATATATATATATATATACTGGCGTAGTCCCATATTTTTATATGGCGTTAAAACTGCTCAACCAAATTTGAATGACCTTGTAGTGATAGTGCGCAAACTGCGCATGCGCAGGATCAGGTGCTTACCACGCCACGTGGTTGTACTGAATTATTGCTTGCTGGTGTTCACACTATTTCTCACATTCCTGTTTGTATTTCGTCCTATCGTTAAATGAACAGTGTACGGACATCAAATCCTGTGTTATCCTGGATAAAACTACTAGTGAGCAAACCCCTGGTGAAAACATTAAATGGTAAAACATTAGTGACGTTTTGGTGAGCATATGGTGATACGTTGCTAATGTTCAGCCAAGTGTACGAATGAAACATTTCGAAGAAGGGCGTGAAGCTGTGGGTGGTGATGATCATCGGAAAAGTGGACGTCCGTCAATGTTTGACCAGGAGAATGCAAAAAATGAGATCCATATTCTCTTCATTTAACGACATGACGAAACACAAACTTAGAAATGTGACAAATACTCTCGACTGGACTGTAGACACCATGACGTAACAATTCGCAAAGTACAGCTACCCGTTATATAGGTATATAATTTAACTTTTATTTTGACGAAAATCTTGTGCAGAAGTGTCATGGTAAGTTTTTTGTTAATTATTTTTTTAGGGAAGTAAGAACAGTTTGTAAAGTTTGTATTCATCATTAATCGCAATGTTTAACTGGAATTGGTTTTTCCACTTCCAAGTAGCTTCATCACTTCTTTAAGTATTATTAATTATTAAAAGAAATATATTCCAGTGAGTCTTGCGGCTCTCCATATCCGGTTATATATATATATATATAATATATATATTATATATAGTACATGTGTGTGTTTTTTATCAGATTTTGAGATGTTTTACATAAACGTATGATGTAGGATAATATATTTGGTGTTTAAGTAGGTTCAGTTACGTAAATAGACTACAATTTCAAGTAATCTTTATTCTTTCTTTATTTGATTATTTACTTTCTTTACGTAATAGAAATTTTACAGATTTTATGGTGCAGGCGTTGAACTCTCGGCAAATAATTGACAGAGAATAGATAAAATAGGAAAAAAAAAATTATTCTTTTGAGTGGATTAATGTAGTTTGTGTTATTTCCATTTTCTGTGAAATGTCAGTTTTCTGTAGTTGGTTTTGGTTTAAAGGGAAACTTAAATAAAAAAGAAATTGTAACCGCGGCTTTTTGCAGTTGGGTTGAAGTTCTGTATTCATTACTTAAGAATGGAGTTCACCATTTTGAAATTTAATTCTATTAAAATTTCGTGTATAATTCTCAGATATTATTATCTTCTCTTAATTTTATTGATAGATATTTTTTTCAGAATTATTATATCCATTTGTGTGTGGCAATTTTAATGAAGATAAACTAACTAATTTCTGACATTTCCCCTCAAAACTAAACATTTTCTTTTCGATTTTATAGTTAGATCTCGTCCATTGCAAAGTGTATGTAATTATATTATTTCAACATTACACACACACACACACACACACACACGTATAATATATATATGGTGTCCCATAAGTCCGATCTCGTATGCCTTTTCCTGGGGTGTAACTCACTTCCATATTAGCCATTGCGTGTTATTCTACCTGCAACAAAAAAAAGTTCCCAAATAAGACATCAATTTGAACATGTATTAATGTATTACACTTTTAAATATAATTTAAAATAAATTTTCCTATTAGACTGGGTTTATGGAACACCCTGTATATACGTGTGGGTGTGTAAATTTCAAAGTAATTAGGAAGACTGTTGTAAGTACAGAATCCAAACTCAAGTTAAATAAGGTTATATCACTTAATGTTTAAATCGGGCCGAATAATGAGAATTTTGGAGTATGACCCTCGAAAATGGAATCATTATCAGATATTAAGGAGGGCAAGTCAGTACTTCCTTATCGATAGCAGCTTTTGTTTATGCATGAAAATGTTTATATATATATATATATATATATATATATATATATATATATATATATATAAGCAAACAACCACAGGGAAAAGGAAACACAAAGTCTGAGCGCTTTGTTTCCTTTTCCCTGTGGTTGTTTGCTATTAATAAGATCACGTGTTATTTTAGTATATATATATATATATATATATATATATATATATATATAACATCGTTACCCATCTGAAAATTTAAACCAAAAAGACCGTTTTCTATGATAGATTTCATTCTTTGTTTTAGTTTGAAGGTAAACTTAAGTATTTTCAGTATCTATGACTGTTGCAAGTTCTTGTACTTCTGAAAAGTCAAAGAAATTTGAAGCTTTTAACGATAATTGGTATCTATTAAAAATAATTAAAAATAAAATAACTCATTTTCTGTGAGGTGAAACATTTTTTTTTTAGTATTTAAAGGTAAACAATTATTTCTCTTTTTTGAGCCAACATGAGGCAGACGCCAATAATTACGAGCACAGCGAGTGTGAATGTATGTCATGTTCGTTGTAAAATTTTAACGAGTAGTGTGTGTTAAATAATTTACCTCCCATTCTAGTTTTTGCATTTTTTGCATTTTTTGAAAGATGATTAAGTGCTTAGATACTGTGCAATTTTTTTTTTTAAAAAATGGCATATTTTTTGGTAGTTTTAGCCAGTGTTTGAAATGCAGGGGGGTTTGACCCCCACCAAATCTACATGGGACCCATGGAAATATGCTGTCGAAGGGGACCCAGATAGGGTCTTGTAAAAACCCCCGTAAACTAAAGCTTTCAAGTTTTAATTTATATGGGACCCCCCCCTCCCCCCCTCCCGTATTTCCGATCACTGGTTTTAGCTATACTCTGTCTGAGGTGTAATAATTTCGAAAAGTTTTATACTAAAGTACATTAATAAATGAAACTGTAAATTTTGATGCTATCTCACACTGATTATGGTACCAATAAATAGTTATTATACTCCATGAATACCATTTGCAGTTGAAATAAAGATAGGGTAGGGGGCGGGGGGGTGAAGGAATTACTTCAGTTTGAAGGGGGAAGTTCGATAAAAAAAATAGTTTGGGGAATGTTGGGTTTAGTTAATCAGGTTATTTAGATTAGGTTAAATGTCGCCATCCACAACTGAAAGTGACGCAGTTTCATACGGTAACCACAACTCTGTGTGTGTGTGTGTACGAGCGCGCGCGCGCGCGCTTTTAAATAAGAGTGAAGAATATCTGAACATTAATATGCTATATTAATTTGTACAGTTGGTATAAAAACACGATTGTAAAGTAAAACTTTTGCTCAAACTCGGTCGGCTCACCCATCGTGACGGCTTTCTACATGATGTCCAGTAAGTTCCTTTACCCCTGAACCTTTTCCAACTAGAATAGAGTGAGGGTAAAGGGACTTGCGGGAGACCTTGTAGTATGAAGTTAAGAAACGTACGTCTGAGTTGCCGAACTACGATCAATACCATTTTCTCGGAATGAAAATGGCTTAACATACCAAATTAACGAAAACGTTATGTAACTTAACTTAACCCTTTAGGTTACGTTAAATTCGTTAATTCGGAAAGAAGAAGAAATTTAATCGGAAAAGAAATACGTGTTTACAGTTTCACAATACATTCATAAAGAAAGATAAGTGACTATTCATTCAGTGCATAAAACTGAATTACGAAGCTAATTATGTCGTTGGGAAGCGTGGAATTTTTCAGGCAAAATCGATGGCATTCCCAACCGAATAGAAAAATGGTAGAAATCGTAGAAATCGTAGAAATAAATGTCGGTTAAAGAATCACGCAAATACTCGGGTATTATTATTTATATAAATTTTTCTTCTAATTTAGGCCAATGTCATAATAGTACCGTTTCTCATCGATCAGCGAAGTTAAGCGGCATTTGGTGTGTGGGTTGTAGTCGAATGGGAGACTGTCCTCTTCGTCCACATTATGGACCCGTGAATTGAATAACCTTTTTTGATACAATAAATACATTTTTTGTATTTGTTTTAACGTAAATAATTGTTAAATTGGACTATTTATTTAATTTCATTCGGCCCTTAAGCTTTAGGCGTTACTGGGCTCTTAATTAAAATAAAAGTTATTATTATTAATAATAATATATAAATCATGAATAAGAATTATTAATTAGAGAATATATTAATCTCAAATTCTTATTAGTATATACATTTTTTTTTTTTTTAGTTCAGGAAGAACCGATTCGCCTCTATTTAAAGGGCATATCTCAGCGGAAAAACAAAGAAAAAGTGAGAGGAAAGACAGAGGAAAAAGAAAGGGTGGAGGGGACAGTCGAAGTGGAAAAAGACCAAGGACTGCAGGGTCGAGCCCCATCATCCTTGGGTGCTAGGGCCGGGAGGGCGCACGTGAAACCTCCAGGAACAAGCACGTACAAACGAGCACAAAGAGCACTCAAGAGCACGAGCTTAGACCCCCTTGCGGGGTTAGTATATACATATATATAGTACACACACACATACAAAGTCATCATTGAAGGTATGATACCAATACAACAGAAAGAAATCCATATTAGACATGAGAGATGAACAATAACGAGTAATGTACATTTAATCCAAGATTTTTATTAGTATTCCATTATTAATCGAGTTTCAATTTGTTTTCAAACGAATTTACATTCACAATATTTTCTTTTTTATACCAGCATTTAAATCATTCCATAGTTTCAATCGAATAAAAATGGGTAATATTTTAGATGAAGACAATCTAAATTGAGGAATAACAAGCTCTGATCTATTTCTGGTCTGATACGAGTGGTTTTCTTGACGAGTTTTACAAAATATTTATTTATACATTGTAAATTAATGATTTTCATACATTTGTAAATGAAAATAAAATGTACCAGTTTCATTACGTCTTTGAGCTTTTAGTAGATTTTAGTAGAATGAGTAGAGTTTTAACTCTTTAAATAATGCCCTCGAATGATCATGGAAACCATAATCAGATAATAACCTTATTGCGCGTTTTAGGATGACAAAGATATTGTGTAAAGCGTTGTTATTAGCGTAATTTCCCCAAACAAGGGTGCGTTATATAAGGAAGAACAACAGTATGATACAGAGTTAAACAAACTTGTTTCGGGACTACATTTCTAAGTTTAAACATTATAACAACGCTCCTTGAAATCTTTTTTTGAGATATAATTTACATTGTCACTCCAGTGCAAATTCTTTTCCAGCATTACACAAATTTTGTTACAGTACATTCCTTTACAGCAATTTCATCAACATTTAGTTCATCAAGATAAACATTTCGTTTATTAATAAAAATTATGAAATTTGTTTTACTGGTATTTAGGAAGAGTTTATTGACGGTCAACCATTTCAGTACAGTGATAAATTTTTCCCTTCGCTTAGTCCGGAGCTATAGGGCGCGTCCCTCTGTGGCCAATCGGGGAATGCATCTTCCTTCGATGTAAGGGCTTTCTCTGCCCTCGTGGACCATTGGACCCGTTTGGGGACCCGGCCGATCTCCTACCCTCCTCATATTTCTCTCTCCTCCTTCCCCAACTCTTTCTAGTTTTTTTGTTTCCTCCTTTCCCGCATTTGGCTTTGTTTTGGACCTTGACTTGTTTTTTCCTTGGACCTTGGGTGAAGGAGGTGGTTGTCCTTCACCCTTGTCGATCATAAACCAAACCCAAGCCCTGTACCTGCCTTCTTTCACCGCGCGTTGGATGAGAGTGGCCGCCTTGTAGGCACGGGGACTGGGAATGGGTGTATCTCCCCTGCGTGACATCTATTGGCAGTGGGACCGAGTGAGTCCACGATTCGCCTTTCCCTTGTTGGAGTCGATGGTGGCTGGATGCGCGCGGGGGATGAAAATTCTCCTTGTTTGCTATGGCTTCTTCTTCTACTCGGTTAACGACTTGCTTCTAATACTCGGACTACTACTACTCTCAACATTCGGGTGGTGGGCAACTAGGCCCTCGAGTCCCCTACCACTGGAAGACCGCATCCAGATGGGGTTGACTCCCCTCTGGTAACTGATCACTTGCATCCTCCTTTACCGTTGCCGACCCCAGGCTGTACCCTGAATATTCCCTTGGATGTACACCCTCTGGAGCAGGGGTCTCGCCCCAGCCCGCCTCAGCTGCCTTCGGGCAAGTCAAGTTCCACCCAAGATTTACCTCCAAAACCCGGCTTCTTGCTCTCCCCGTATGCCCCCCTCACCCGCCGTCGGCCCGCCTCCCCACGGAGAGAGCCCCGCGGCGGACGGGAAGTCGGCATACACGACCATCCTATCGACAGTTGGATATCCCAGTCCACTTCGACTCTACTGCCTCCATATCCCTTCCAAGTATCCACAAATTCCTCGAGATCCGGCCTACCTCTGGATCCCTTCCGACCAACTCTGAACGGACGTTTCGGGCGATCCGAGCCCGCAGCAACTCCAGCCGTTATGATGTGCGACCGCAGAGGGATGGTTCCCTCCTCATAAAATCACGCTCAGCCACAGAGACGAAAGCCCTACTCTCCATCACTGAGGTCCTTGGATGCTCGGTGTCCGTTTCACCACACCCTCGCCTGAACCAGAGTCAGGGCACTATTTACGCCACATGCCTATTGTCAATTACAGTGAACGAGCTCTTGGAGGACCTCGCACCCCAGGGTGTCACCAAGATCCATCGCTTCACATCCCGACAGGGAGGTACCCCCTCCCCCACCCCGCGTCTACTTCTTACCTTCAATAACTTAGTCCTTCTCGACCGTATTGTATGGGGTATGGGAGACCGCACGTCATGCGAATTCTTTGTCCGCCCATACATCCCAGACCCGACCCGTTGCTTTAAATAAGTTTGGACATGTTAGCTCAGTTTGTCGGCAGTCGCACCAATTGTGTATTCGTTGCGGACAAATCGCTCACTCAGACAAGTGTCCCAACACACTCAAATGCTCCAATTGTGAAGGTGCACACATCTTCATCCCGCGAATGCCTGTTCTTCAGGTTCGAGGAGGAGGTCCGAGGCCTGCAGGTAGCGGACTTCCTTAGCCTCCGAGAGGCACGAGACAGGGTGCGGAGTCGGGAGGTGAGACTGGGCGTATCTTACGCCGCAGCCCTCGGCTCTGTCCTCGGTACGCCGCCCTGGCCTGCCGCTCACAACCCCCTCGACCAGTGTTCCCCATCCCTCCCAGGGGGAGTCCTCGCAGGAGCTGACGACCTCCTGTCCCCCCACCATTCCTTCTCTCCACGCACCTCACCTGCCACAGATTCCACAGGAGTCTGGAACCAGGACACCCAGGCCCCACCCACCTCGAACCCTGCCCTCCCAGCACTCTCTGCACACACCCGAACCTATCGCCCGGAGTAAGCTGACGAGGCGGAGACGTCAGAGTGAGTCGCCAGACCCTCCGGACTTTCAATTTGCCTCCCTCCTCTTCGCGTGCTAAGAAGACGGATCGGACCTTCACACCGCCCACTTCGTCTATGAGGACCAAACCACCCCACCGCAGAAGTCCCATCAATCTACCCCAACAGACTCTGATAATAGTTGTCGAAGTACATGACCCACCCCACGACGAGATCCAATCTGGACAACATCCTCTCCCCCGAGGATCCAGTGGATGCGGCTCTGGCGCAGCTACACGGTGAGGGGAACTCGGCTGCGCCCGTGAGTCTCGTGGACCTGCCCTTGCCTCCTGGTGCCATTTTTTTCTACCCCTCCACGAGAACACACTGGTTCATCTCCCACCCCCACTGTACCTGCTCCCCTAAAATCCCTGGCCCACACCCTGTTAGCCACTGAGCACGTCCTCCCTCCCACCTGCCGGGTCCTGGCACCCCCTATCGCCACCTGGGGTCCGCCGTGAGACCCCAGACAGGCGGGGAGATACCAATTTGGGAAATAAAACGCCCCACCATGGCCCGAACACAAAAGCCCATCAAGAAACTTCTCACCATCGGAGCCCACGACGATCTCCATGCTGCCGTGATACACGCGTCCGGTCTCGCTCGGCCGACTCGACCCCGCGGTCTCCGCGGAGATCGACTGGCCGACCGATTCCTTCTCTGGTGAACTGCAGATAGCCAGCCATACTCCTGACCCATTCTTCGCCTTCGCGAACCTCGGATCTACCTTCACACTCCAACCTCTTCGCACCATACCTTTACCCATCCCCATCATCAAATAATGGATTCACCGAAAACTACAATAGTACACTGGAACTGCAGAGGAATATTCGCGAATTACGAAGGCCTTAATTCCTTGATTGCCACTTCCTGTCCGGTGTGTCTGTCTCCAGGAACTCATCCTGGAGACCAGACCTATTCCCTGCCCGACTGGGTATTCTTTCATCACCACCCCGTCTCCTACCTGCACTCGAAAGGGGGCTGCCATTTTCATCCACCACGCAGTCCCCTTCTACAATCTCCCTATCCAATCCCCGTTACAGGTGATTGCTACCCGGCTTTCACTGGGTGGACGGTACACCGTCTGTTCAATATACCTCCCTCCACACACTCAAGTCTCCCGCGATGACCTGGTGGAGGTGGTACAACAACTCCCCAGGCCCTTTCTATTACTGGGCGATTTCAATAGTCGCCACCCCATGTGGGGAGACACACACACCACCTATATGGCCCCGACCCTGATGAACATCATGACCGAGCTCTCCTTTGAGTGCCTCAATGATGGCTCTCCTACATTCTACCATGCCACCACCTGCACTCCATCCTGTATAGACCTGTCCTTCGGTTCGACCGATGCCCTCCTAGATTTCTCATGGCAAGTCCTCCAAGAGGATTATGGAAGTGACCATTTCCCAGTTCAACTCACGCTCAATTGGCCCGACCAGACCGTTCGGGTACTGGAGAAATGGCTTGCTGCAAAAGCTAATTGGTCCCGCTTCTACGACGATACATATACAACCCGAACGACTGCCAACTTTCCATCCTCCGACGAGTGTATCGCATACTTCGAATCAAACGTGGTAGCGGCTGCGTGCTCTAGCATCCCGCGATCCTCCACCTACCCCCGCGCCCGACGGGTACCTTGGTGGACCCCAGAGTGCACGGAGGCCGTATGCGCCAAGAAAACGGCTACTCGACGGTTCTACCGTACGCGACTTCCCATCCATCGCACGGAGATGCAGCGGGCCAGGGCCATCGCCCGCCGCACAATGAATACAGCGCGCCGAGCTTCTTGGCGTGCCTTTGTATCCGGCGTCACCACCACCACACCTTCGGCTACCATCTGGAAGAAGGTACGGGGCGTCGAGAGGCGACATGTCCCCTCCCGACCCCCGGTACTCCGGGCTAACGACGGACTCCTATACGAGCCAAAATCAGTGGTAAGCCATCTAGTTTCTACTTCCGCGCCGTTTCTTCCTCTGCAGTTAGCTCCTCGTACCCGCCCCTAAAAGTAACTTCTCTTCACCGTCCATAGACAGCTCCTACAACCAACTGTTCACCATGCGTGAACTACAGGCGGCACTGGCCTCTCGACGATCCCCTTGTCCCGGCCCGGACGGTATCCCCTACAGCATGATCCAGAACATCCACCCTACCTTACAAAATTTCCTACTAGACCTATACAACCGCATATGGATAGAGGGCGCCTTTCCTTCCCGGTGGAGGGAGGCCTACGTAATCCCTATCCCCAAACCCGGCAAAGATTCCCTCGATCCCACAAACTACAGACCAATCGCCCGAATGTGTTGTGCCTGCAAAATTTTTGAAAAAATGGTCGCGACGCGACTATCGTTCTTCCTCGAAAATAGTAATTCCTTCCCGGCTACCCAGTTCGGCTTCAGACAATTTCGATCCACCACTGATCCCCTCCTGCTTCTCAGCCGTGACATACAGAATGCATTCGACAGTGGACAGTTCGTCCTATCAATATTTTTTGATATCCAGAAGGCCTACGACACCACTCATCGGACAATAATCCTTAGTCAGCTCCAAAGTCTAGGGCTCGTAGGAGCCATGCCGACCTTCATCAGGGGCTTCCTATCCTCCCGAACCTTTAAAGTTCGGGTGGGCTCAGTCCTCTCAGACACTTTCGTGCAGATGGACGGGGTCCCACAGGGAAGCATCCTCAGTGTTCTATGCTTTTCCATCGTCATGAACACAGTCTCAAAATGCCTTCCACCCAACATCCGTTCTTCCATCTACGCGGATGACCTTGCGATCTACTTTGCAGGGCGGGAGCCGTCCGTAGTTCAACGGCAAATTCAGCTCGCCATCTACCGGGTGGAAAGGTGGGCGACGTCGGTGGGTTTCCGCCTCTCCACCCCGAAGTCCAAGTGTATGCTTTCAGCAGAAGAAGACCCGCAACCCTTCCTGTTCCCTCTGTCACGCTATACGGCAATCCTCTTGAGGTGGTACCCTCCACGCGATTTTTGGGCGTGATTCTAGACCGACGGCTCAACTGGGTTCCTCATATCAAACAACTGAAGCAGTCCCTCCAGCGTCCCCTCGCTCTACTAGATCACCTCTCCCACACCACATGGGGCGCAGACCGACGCTCTCTCCTTCGTCTTTACACTTCCATGGTCCAGTCGAAGCTGGACTATGGCAGTGTAGTATACGGTTCAGCCTCCAACACCTGCCTCCGTATCTTGGACCCGTCCTTAATAGGGGCCTCCGCCTCGCCACTGGTGCTTTCCGCTCTTCTCCAGCCTCCAGCCTTCAAGTGGATTGCAATTACCTCCCTCTCGCCCTCCGACGGGTCTGCTCCTCATGAGGACATACCTCCGTGCACAGAGACTACCCTCTTCGCTTCTATGCGCGGCGATTTCTGAACTCCCACCCCAGGGACGGAGCTGGCACTTCACTAAGAGGTCCGCTCTTTCCTTGACCTTTCTAACATGCCCGTCCCCTCAATTATCCCCATTTCATACATCTATCCCCCCTGGTTCCTCATCCCTATCAAGTTTTGCAGGGACCTGTGTGCCCTACCGAAGAATAACACGAGTGCTACAGTATACAGGTTACTCTTCCGTGAATATGCAACCCAACATCCGGACACAGTCCCCATTTATGCAGATGGTTCCCGTTCGGAGACTGGTGCGGCCGCCTCAGCGGTGATACTGGCCCAGCCACTCTCGAGGCGTCAGCCTGCCCCGCGAGACCTCCGTTTTCTCGGCAGAACTCTTCTCGATTAAGGAGGCCCTCGACATAGTGCGCACTCACTCTGCCAGCTCTTTCGTCATTTATTCAGATTCCCAAAACGCACTTCTCTCCCAAGAGAGATTTAACCCCCCTCATCCGCTCGTCTGTACTATCCAGCAAATCTTCCATTTTTTAGCAGCCTTCCGACACAAGACATTCGCCTTCTGCTGGGTCCCGGCACATGTCGGCATCTAGGGTAACGAGGAGGCGGATCGCACGGCAAAGTCGGCCTGCTTACTGCCGGCCTTCTCCCGGCCCCTCCCTTTCACCGACTTCTTCCCGACTCTCCGCTCCCACTTCCGTTCCATCTGGCAACGGGAATTGGACCAGGCCACACAAAACAAACTTCACAAGATCAAACCGCAAGTAGGATACTGGGCCTCCTCCTTCCACTGGTCCCGACACAAAGAAGTGATTATAGCCCGTCTCCGCATATGACATACACGCATTACTCATGGTCACCTTATGGCAGGGTCGGAGCTAGCTAGGTGCAGGCGGGGCAGTGCCCCGGGGCCCGGGTCTTTGGGGGAAGGGGGCCCGGATCGTTGATAACACCTTGGCAAGGAAAATTAATAATTCGCTGACTTTTAATCTCGATAAAAGTTAAAACTTAAAATTGTCATTTATTTAAAGTCAAAAAAACCCCAAAAATGTCTTTGTCTATATATATTAACTATATCTATAAGAAAAAAGCAATTATTTAAAAAAAATTGCAAAAAAACGGCTTCAAAACGTAAAATGTTTTTTTTTTTGGCATATTTTGAAATCTGCGCTCTGTTATGACGTCATATGAGATATATCATATTGTAATCCAGTTTCAATCTTTGTTTGTCTGTTAGTATGTTGTTATAAGGCTAAAGCAGTTTCAAAGCCTTGTGTTAGTCCGTGCGTAAGAAATTTAGGTTCAATTGAGTGACTTAATTTAGCCTTCAGAACTTCAGACCCAGTTCCATAGTGTGTATAGTGACCAGGGATGGGGTCAAATACGTATTTGTATTTGTATTTACAAATACACAAAAATGGATATTTGCATTTGCATTTGTATTTGAGAATTTAAAAAGCTGCATATTTGTATTTGAATTTGTATTTGAGCCTTTTATTTGCCGTATTTGCTTCAAATACAGTCAAATACACTAATGTAATATAACTGTGCATATAACTACAAATTGATATGAACAGTAAAAATCAAACATTGAGAAATATGAATTTATTTTCTTTAATTATGCAAAAGTGCAGAAATATCAAGAAGTGTGAAATAATTTTCTCTAATAAAAATAATAAACAAGAGGAATTTGTTACTTTTCTTGCATTGGTGTGAAAATGAAGTCTACTTTGATAAGAGCCAAAGTATTGCAATGTTAAGTTTTATACAATAAGTACTATACCAGTATTGTCTTACTTGAGGGGTAGCCGAAGTCAAGTAAATATTATCCGTTTATATTTAGGTTGAAATTGGTACGAAATTTGCAAATACTGTACAGTAAAAATTGTATTTGCATTTTATTTGTAGTTGAAGCTTCATATTTGTATTTATATTTGTATTTGGGGATTTATAAATTCGAATATTTGTATCTATATTTGTATTTGGGCAATTGTATTTGACCCCATCCTTGATTGTGACTATAGTGAATCACTGTGTATATGCATGAGTATACCACTTTTGCACTAAACTTTATCGTTACTCAGTTATTGTTAAAATTAATAGTTTTCAACCCTCGAGGCATGTCAGAGTACAAGCATAAAAGTGGCTTTAGGGGGCCCGTAAATAAGTTTTGTCCCGGGGCCCGTGACACTTGCTCCGCCACTGCTTTATGGCTAAATCGCCAGCCCCGCTCTGCCCAACCTGCCATACTCCCATCACTGTCGTGCATCTCCTGGCCGAATGCCCAAACTTGTCCGGCCCGCGCTTCGTTGTAGATGTTTCCCTCACTTGGCCGAAATTCCAATAACCGAGTGTCTACAATTCATGCTCGCTGAGGGCCCCCATTTTTCGGGGGAAGCGATTTCCCGTTTCCTCCCTTATTCCCACCTGCTTCAATGGGTCTGAGACCAGGCCCCTCATACCCTCTACCCAGTGACAACATTACATCCCCTCCCTGGTCTATCATCCCCAACTCAGTAACACCACTCACCCACTGCCTCGCTGAGATATGTACCACACTAGGTACGAATCGGCGGTAAAATAAAGGAAGGAAAGTAATAAATTTGTATTTAAATATACTCTTAGCTCAATTAACATCTTTGCAAGAAAAAAACACGGTTATATCATCTGTAAACATTATGAAGTTAAGTGTAGCAGATGAATGTGGAAGATCATATGTAATAAAAATAACAGTGGACCCAGAACTGAGTCCTGTGGCACACTATGTTTGACAAGCGTTTTAGTTGAGCAAAACTTGTTTACTGATACGAAATGAATATCTTTTGGACAAATAACTTTTAAACCAATCACTGATTGGTTCTCTAAAGCCGTAACAATATAATTTGTTAACCAGAATATTATGGTCTCTTAAATCAAACACCTTACTCGAATCCATAAATATTGATATCATTATTTCTTCGTTCTCTTTAGTTATAATTACATTTTCCATAAGATTTAAAATAGCCATTTCCGTTGTTTTATTATTACGGAAGCCATATTGATTTGGAGATAATAAATTGTAGGATTCTAAATATCGCTGCATTCTACTTTTTACAATTTTTCAAAAACTTTGCTGAACACAGATAATGAACACGTCGGCCTGTAATTATCATAGTTGCGAGTGAAAGATCACCTCCCATGAAAAGGGGTGTTATAGTATTGATGGGAATATTCCTTTGGAAATACTTTGATAATTTTAGCCAAAGTTACAGATAAAAGTACTTCCAAGGGAATATGTTTTTAAGGGGGGTGATCCGTGGTTGGATACCACGTAAAACTGTATGTAGGTCTTCTCCGTCATTGGACCTTGGGTGTTAAGCCTTGTCCACACTCGCTATATAACACGTGTTATTAACAATGTTACGTAACATGTTCGAGAATATTTAGTGAAATTTCATGTTTTATATATATATATATATATATATAATATTATATATATATATATATATATATATATATATATATATATATATATATAACAAAAAAAAAAATCAAAGTTTATAACATGTTAGATGTTATTCGTTTGAAGTCGGAAAGATCAAAGGATGTTGCATAACTTGTTATATAACGTGTTATAATTGCGCCCAGACACAGGTTGTTGTTCATAACCTTTTGTTTATCATTTCAGTATCGACTGTGTGCTTAATAACTTTTACGTAGTGTAGACGTCATTGTTAGATAACATTTTATATAACTTGTTAGCAACATTGATATACGAGTATAACATGTTATCATCGAGTGTGGACAAGGCTTAACGAAGGCTGTTAAACAACCGCATCAACCAACCATCTATCCTTATTGTATAAATTGATGACAAAATAAAATAAGAATTTTTTCGAAAAATAAAACCTTTAAACGTTACTTTGAGACTTTGTTTGGTTTCTGTGATGTACAGAAATGCAGTTAAAAAAATATATAGTTTTTGGAAATTACATTTTTTCGAATTTCAGAGAATTACACTTTTTCATTATTCAAATTCTTTAAAAGAAAGTCACATTTCATCTCAGGAAAGATGAAATGTGACTTTCTTTTAAAGAATTTGAATAATGAAAAAGTGTTTTTCTCTGAAATTCGAATAAATGTAATTTCTAAAAATATATTTTTTTAACTTCATTTTTGTACATCACAGAAACCAAACAAAGTCTCAGTTACTTTTAAAGGTTTTATTTATTTATTTATTTTTTTTATTTTGTCATCAGTGGTTTTTTTTTTTTAAACCATTTTGCATGAAAAATGTAGCATTTCTACCTTTAATAAAGGAAGACCCAGAAGTGTGGTGACTAAGTGTTTTTTCTCTCGTTCGTTGCTTATTTTATGATAATTTTGTATTAGTTTTGTTAATTTAGTCACTCGTTAAAAGGTTCAAAAACTCTGATTTAACGGCGAGTTTAACATTTACTGTTGATATAACTAACATTCATCAAACGACCCAATTCACTCTCGTCTTGGAACAAAGAACAAAATTTGCACGGAAATTTTTCTGTTAATACTAGAATTTCATTTACGCTGAGCGTTCATACAGATTTTTGCCGAATTTATTTTCCGACGAATGTTTGAGTTTAAATGCGACCCCTTCCTATATTTATCACATTTTAGTCAAATTAATTTTCAATTTCACCAACAGTAGCAGTTTGTTCCAAATCACACTTCAGTCACAAGGAGAAACTGCCAAATGGCTTTGTTTCATCGTTATTTTTTTCAGTTGTATTCGCTGCCCACTGAATTATATTGTTAGCGCCTGCTACTAGTATTAGGAGTGAATGAACATAGCGGCATTTCTAGTAGAAACTCAGTCCACCTAAACAGCCAGTTCAGGTCGTTCATCCTTAAACAGTCACTCCTCCAACCCCCCTTACATCAACCTTTTCCAAATCATAAACACTATATATATATATATATATCAGGTCATCCCATAAGTAATGTCGTTTTTTAGATCGGAATTTGAAGGATAAAAAAAAACTCAACCGAAACTTTTTAATCTAGTATATATTTTCCATCGGAATCAATGACACTGCCAACGTCCTACGAGCTTTTCAATGCCATGTTTATAAAATTCAGGCGGTTTTGAGGCAAAAAACGTACAAAGACTGGTGTGCAGGTCATCTAAAGAAGTATACTGTTTCTCGTCAAGATAGTTTTGCAGACTTCTGAAGAGATGATAATCTGAAGGCGCAAGGTCTGGAGGATGTGGAAGTTTTTCCCACCCAAGCTCCTCAATTTTTGCAGAAGTGATCCGAGCGGTATGAGGACGTGCGTTGTGGTGGTGGTGGAACACGATTCCTTTCCGATTAACCAAAGAAGGTCTCTCTTCTTTTAGTGCAATGTTCAATCGATCCAGTTGTTGACAGTAGACTTGAGCGGTGATTGGTTGTGTTGTAAGGTTTCAAAAGTGTATTACACCACCTTTATCCCACCAAACACTAAGCAACACCTTCTGAAGGTGAAGATTTGGTTTTGGCTGTGGTGTCGCTGGTTCTCCGGCACAAACCCAGTGTCGACGGCGCTTAACATTCTGGTACAGTATCCACTTTTCATCACCAGTCACTAAACGGTGCAAAAACGGATCTTGGAGTTCACGGGAATGAAGAGCTGTGGTAATGTTTACCCGCACCCTCAGATTGTTGACCGACAATTGATGTGGCACCCATTTTCCTAACTTAGGCACTTTCCCGAGTTGTTGCAAATGTCGATGGATGGTGGACGGGGATGAATTGAGTTTCTGGGCCAATTCTTCGACAGTTGTTGAACATTCTTCTTCGAGTGCGGCTAACAGCAGGTCATCATCAAACTCAGCAGGGCGTCCAGAGCGTGCTGCATCTGTCAAACAGCAATCACCATTCCTAAAGTTTTGAAACCATTTTTGATATTTCCTCACATACAGAATATCGTTGCCATAAACATCCTGAATGTTTCGCGTTGCTTCAGTAGCACTATTCCCTTTTTTGAACTCGTAAAGCATTATATGCCTGATATGCTCTTCTGATACCGCCATGTTTATGAGGGGTTCACATAAAGCAAAACGCACGTCTTCACTGGTCAAGGTCTGTAAAGTATGTAGCGAAACACGATAGATCTCCTGTTAGATATAATCTTCGGAAAATTTATGCTTAAACCGAGTAGGACTAGTTTAAACTTAATCTATTGTAAAAAACGACATTACTTATGGGATGACGTGATATATATATATATATATATATATCAGTGGCGTGCGGTGATTTTTCGTCAAGGGGAAGCAATTCAAGCAAAAACAACAAAGATTATATAAAATAAAAATAAAACTTTAAAATACTCGTATATAATAAAAACAAAACACATATAATCATCTACTTACTTTACTTATAGGTTAATTCTATTCTTCTTTCTTTTTTATTAAATATATCTATTATTTCTTCGTAAAAGGCATCGGTTTTCATATCCTTAAGAAGCCTTTTCTCAATTGAGATTAAAGCTAAACTTGCAAGCCTTTCTTACCCTTGCTCATTTCTGGCGTAGTTACGTATTCGCTTTAAATGAGAGAATGACAGCAGACAGCACGTAAAGTTGCCAGATATTTCAAGAAAATTAACTATAAGATCTGGACAGCGATTTCTAAATTGCTTCCTTTTTGATCTAGGGAAGGATAAAATAACGATAAATATATATTCTTTTTCGCTTAACATGGCCATGGAATTTTTTAGTAGAAAAACTATATATGAAACTTGTTGTATTCAATAAATACTACATTATTAAACATTAAATGAGTTTTTAGAATGGAAAGAAACAATTTGTAACAGTAAAAAAAAAGCGAAAGTCATTGGGAAAAAGGATGCATTTCGTCAATTGTTGTCCAACTCGAGATTTTTTGCGTCGGCTTTCTTAAAGGTTTTTGCACGAACGGCAACCAATGTATATACTATGTATCCACCTGATTACCAATCAAATGCTATAAACAGTATAATAAAATGATTTTGTACAAATTATTAACGCACATTGAAATGTTTAAACTTTAAAGTATAATACAGCATTTTCTTCTTTCTTTGAATGCTTCCCTTGCTTCCATGGACCGCACGCCACTGATATATATATATATATAACCTTTGGTTAGCTTCCGCCCGAATTGTTCATTCTGACGAAGGTCAAGCTTTTCACTCCACCTTAGACCTACAGTTTAACGTGGAATCCGAACCACGCCCCATCAGCAGCCCAGCGTCTTAACCACTGGGCCACCTAGGGTACCCATCTATCTATCAACCATTTTCTTTATTGTGTGGAAGGATGAACAGCTGGGTTTTGCTGCGCGCCGGCTGCCGTCGGGTCTCGAACCCGGGGCCGATGGATTCGTAGTCAGCGACGCTAAACACTACACCTTATATATATCCTTTGGTATCACATAGGCTACATACACAATATTAAAGACCCATTTTCCACTCTCAAGACGCTCAAGTTCGGAACTGAAAATGCTCATATCACACACACACACACACACACACACACACACACACACACACAGCGGGATCATCACTACGAATGAGGTACCATCACAAACTCAGGAATACAGTGTCATCTTTCATGAAAAGACTTGGGGTACACCTCAAGTTGTATGTCAAGTGAGACCAACGCTTCCAGTCTTTCTCATTGACAATTGTACTACGTTCATAGCTACTCCATGTTCATTTATACATTCATATTTTACACGGTCTTTTTCTTTTCCTCACACTTAGCCACACACTATTATACACCCTTTTTACAACTTTTTAATTCTTTCCACCACCACCATACCAGATATGGGACTGAGGCCTCGGCCTCGAGGCCAGCTGAAAAGTGGAAAGGCCTCGTGACTTTCGTGAGGCCTTAGGGAATCCTGATTTGTTTTGTTCTGTAATTTTCAACCCCTGTAGCGTTGGGGTGGATATTCTTCAGGTGAGAACCATGATCTGACAGGTGACCGTATGTGGCGGCATACTTTGATAAATATTATTCAAACAGGTGACTAGTCAGGCGGCAGTCTTTGATAAATACTCTTCAGTTAGGTGCAGGGACGTACCCAGAAATTTGCCAAGAGGGGGGGCGAACTTGGAACTAATCGTAGAAGTATAATTGAAATAGAGATAAATAATTTTTATGTACGTTCATGATGAGCTTATCGTTCAGTTAGAGATGATTAACTAGCTATTGCTGAGACACACTATGAATAAAAATATAAAAATTATATTATAAAAATGATAAAAATCTGATTAGTAACATAATATTCAATGCAAACCGCAATTAGGATGCTCAGATTTGTATTAACATAGAAATAAGAAAGTGCTAATTTCGAGATTAAGCATTTCCTTGGACTGTTACCTTTATAAAAGAAAATTATTCTCAGGGCCGGATTAAGAGTTTCCAGGATCCAAAGCCATTTTAGCTAGTGATGGGACGATTAATCGGAATCGAGAATCGGAAGAATCGAGCATTTTTCAGGAATCGGAATCGAGAGAATTGTACCATGATTTCCGATTCTTAAAACGATTCTTTAACTTTTAATTGAACCAGTTTTGCAATGTAAACTTTAAAATTTAAATGAAAGAGGATAACAAATTTTATTTTTATTGTATTGTAGCTATACATTAAAACATGTATATC
The DNA here is from genome assembly GCA_023014485.1 of Bathynomus jamesi. Lineage (NCBI taxonomy): Eukaryota > Metazoa > Arthropoda > Malacostraca > Isopoda > Cirolanidae > Bathynomus > Bathynomus jamesi. The sequence continues at coordinate 638,876 of JAJOZX010002516.1, forward strand.
CATGATGTGTAATCAAGAAGATTAAAATGAATTGTTACAACTTACAGTTGATTTTTATTTTTAAACCAATCTATTATAATTTATAATTTATATTACCATACTCATAATGTAAATAGTTAATCTTACCAGAGTAAATATGACAATTTCCAGAAAACAAGTATAGAATTATATTTAAAATATTGAGAATCGGAATCGAGACTTTTTAGTGGTATCGGAATCGGAATCGTTAAAAATTTTGGTATCGTCCCATCACTAATTTTAGCTTTTTAGTAGGTTGTAGGGGAGGCAAGAGCTGCCGAAATTTTTTCACTTTCATTCTCATCCTGTTGTAACCTAGCAATTTTACTAGGATTAACAGTACTTTGATCATCATGCTCTGTAGAACCACTGTCAGTGGACATTTTTTTCTTTTGAAAAATTTATTAAGGTCCATTATCTTTAGTCCTGTGACACCTGCAAATAGTACTCTACAAAGTTACAAGTAGAAATAGGAATTATTACTAACCATGACATTAAAGTCCATTATAATGAAATAAAAATCCAAACAAAATCCACACAAAATTGTGTGTGCAATACAATGTGAAAAATTGTAAATTAAATGAAAACTTTGAAACTAAATTTTAAAAGTGTGAAAAACTGAAGGTAAATTTATAGTATTACACCCGTCTCCCTTAGGAGGTGAAATTTATGTTTTTCCTATCGTTTTTGATGTGTTTTGAACGAATCTGACCTTCAAAAACCGTCGGAAATGACTCGTTTTTGAGATACCCCCCTCCCCCCAGCCGGCAATCAAAAACGAGTCATTTCCGACGGTTTTTGAAGGTCAGATTCGTTCAAAACACATCAAAAACCATAGGAAAAACTAAATTTCACCTTCAAAATTGACCTAACCTATCCTAACCTAAAAGAAAAACAGGAATTACCTTATTCACGTGCAGGGGCAGGCTGAGGCTCTTCCTGGAGTAGATTTCGCTTGCCTTTAACTGAAGAAATGAATAAATACCTTGCCAGGTATTGGTATAGATATTTTGACCGAATACCCAGTGGTGTAGTGCTGTGGGAACGCGTGGGAACGGCGTTCCCTTACTTTTTTTGGTAGACGGAACGGCGTTCCCTCACTATTTCAAATAAATCCGAACTTAGAAATCTCTAACGTCATGAAATTTTAATTCCCCTCCCTAGAAGAAATATGAGAAAGAATCATTAACTGTTTCATTTCTTTTAGCTTCGACTGAGGCAATGCTAGCCTATAAAGATCTGATGAAACAGACACCACGGCGTACCAGTTGGTAACTTTTTTTTAGTTAATCATTCCAGTTGTTAGCTATTTTTATTGATCGTACTGGATGTCATATATCTAATGACACTGGAAATACTGCATCTTCAACCTTGGAATATATCCTAATATCCAGTGCATATGAAATTGGTCAGATTTCAAAAGATTTCCCGGGGGGCTTACAGTGCCCCCGGACCCCCAGCTGTATGGGCTCGCCGCGCTCGCCATTGTCCCCCCCGCATCTGAGTAACACTTTCAAAATGCGTTCCCTCATTTCTTTATTTAGCACTACACCACTGCGAATACCTGGCCTCTTAATCCATTCCTTTAAATCCCGCCAAAATCTTTTGATATTGTGTGTGTGAATTTCGATATTCTCGTTATCCACAAAATTTTTAGAATGATTAATAACAAAATGCTTGTAACCTAAATCACTTATAGTCTTGTAGGCAGCCCAGGAATCACTATAAATCACAGAGCCAGGCCTAATGTACTTCTGAATGAGTGGAATGAGTGTTCCATTCCGGTAGCAAAGTAATTCAAATTCGAAATGGATGGAGCGCAGTGATTGGGCAGACATGTAACGGTCACACAAACGAACGTATGAACATACACTAGATACACACCAAAAAAATGTTTATATCTCGAAAACGAAGCATTTGCGACGGAAACGCTATAGAAGGAAAGTGTCTTAGAATTAAAAAATCTACTTAATGAATATATATTAATTGCTGGACGTTAGACGGGTGTAATACTACAGGGTGTCCGAGAATTATCTGTACAATTTTTGGCTGTTATTAAAAGTCAACCATGAAGTGTAGAAATTCCAGTGTTGTCCCATTTTACAGAGAATCTCATTAAGTTTTTTCTCATACCAAGTTTTGTCAAGTTTTTTAGAAATTCCAGTGTGTCCGAACATTATCTGTACAATTTCATCTTTTAATAAAATTCTTGATAACACACGTAAAATTCTTAAACAAAATTATTTAGAATCTGTATTTTCAAAAGTTTCTTTTATTAAAGTAACGTTGTTACAAACATTCGATATGTGCACCATTAGTGATTCGCAAAACATCCAATCGATACTCCAAATGTTGCCATGTACGCTGCAGCATATCCACAGCAATTCGCTCAATAGCAGCTGTGATTCTTGCTTTTAAATCATCAATGTCTGTCACCCGCGTACATTTCTAAGAAACTTGTCAAAACGTGGTATCAGAAAAAACTTGATGAGATTCTCTGTAAAATGGGACAACACTGGAATTTCTACACTTCATGGTTGACTTTTAATAACAGCCAAAAATTGTACAGATAATTCTCGGACACCTGGTATAATAATACCAAACTGAATACCAAATTTTAAAAATAACATACTTAATGTTTCATTTCATTTATTAGTTACATGTTTGAGACCAAGCTACCTTCACACATGATCACACACACACACACACATTCATACACGCAAAGTTTTAATCAATACTTAAACTTATCAAAATTTAGAAAGTTCACAAACTAAATATTTAAATGAATGTAAACAAAAATCGATAAACTGCGGTTGCCAGATGCCATGAAAAATGACGCAATACTCATGAAACACAAAATCGCTAGAAAGCTAGCTAACATTTTTCGATTGGCGCATGAAATTAAACATGTAAAATATTTAATTGAATATGTAAATTAAATATGTAAAAATAATCAAAATAATAATTAATAATAAAATAATCAAAATAATAATGAAATTAAATATGTAAATTAAATATATAAAAATAATCAAAATAATTTATTAGCTCAAGGGTGGGGGCGATCGCCCCTGTCGCCTCCCCTTCGGTACGCCTCTGGTTACGTGACCAACGGATTAGTGACATGTCACTGTGACGTGAGGTACATAAATATTATATATGTTGCGGTATGTAAATATTATTCAGTCAGTCAGCAGGAGACCAATTGACTTAATGTAGCAAAACTAGTGTGGGAAAGCAATCTATCAGTTGGTCATTAGTTGAACTCAGCTCATATAATGTGCTTGTGTTATTTATGTGTATAATCTATTGTACTGTATCTATTTCTATAACAAAAAATAGGCCAAACTAGAGAAGAATATCACCTGGTATACTGATAACTAGCTACTAGCGTCAATAATTTTGTTTTTCGCCTATTGTAAATTGTAACATATAAACTTCTAAATAATATGATTTGAAATTAATATATAATATCGGATGCAAACAATAATTTTGCTAATATCGTCATTATAACTGAGATGTAAATTGTTATATTGTTTGCAAATAATTTTTTTCGGTCCGTTTCATTTACTTTAATAATATAAAGTATTATACAAATAACTTTAAAAATGTCTGATAATGGATAATATCAGGTGCAAATATACTCTTGAATCAAATTACATACAGTATATAACATGTTGAAATATCAGGTGCAAATATATTCTTAATATTATCGTTATTATATTATCGTATATATAATTATATAGTAATGGCATGATATAAACTTCATACCTATAGGCCTACCATACATCAGAAAAATCTTTCACATACAGTACAAGCTACAATTACATTAATAATCTTTGGTAGACTTCAAGACCATAATTTCTTACTGTCAAGATACAAAAATGCAAAACTTAAAAAAAAAATAAGGCATCTCCAAATGTAGCTCTGTTTGCAATGCTCGCTGGAGTCGCTAATAATTGCAGCCATTCAGAAATTATACAATCAACATTCACTGAGTTAGTACAATCTTGAAATATTTTGCTAGATCATCTTCATATCATGACTTTCCATATCATAAATACTTGAAATATTGCGGGTATATTAAAATGAGAAATAAGAACTGCATGAATGAGAAATAAAAAGTTATTGGGCTAACCGCTAATGTATGGTGCCCAGAAAATCTTGTTCTGGCAACTGTGTGCATACAAGTGTGCACCTACTGGTGCTTTGTTCCTCGCCTCAAAACTGTTTCTGTTTTTACTGATAAGATTATTGTTGTACATTTCTATTTAATTTATCGTAGTTTTTCAGTCAATCAGTTTAAGAAAAACTGCGATAAATTAAATAGAAATGTACAACAATCTTATTAGTAAAAACAGAGACAAGTTTTGAAGCGAGCAACAAAGCACCAGTCGGTGTCTGACTGTGTGACCCGGCAAGTGTAAACGCACAGCGTGTCGATGTTGTGGTGTGGCCGCGTGTGATAGATGAACGTGCTTAATAATTCCCTTTTATTAGGTAAGTGAAGTGAGCTATGTCTTTGTTTATTAATTTTGAGTAGAATCTTGCTTTTCCTTAGGGATTTCAAAAAAAGAAGAAATACAGGCTAGTGTGAGGCTATGGTAGGTTACCTTTGGAAGAGCTTTAGGCCTAGGCTAGGATAGATTGTTGAGCCTTCCCAAAGCATGGAGGAGTTTATTCAGCCTAACAATCTTAAGGTTTCGTGAGGCCTCCCCAAAAAAGGCCTCGGCCTCGAGGCCTTTGAAAAATGTATGTCCTCTGCCTCGTAGATTTCTGAAGGCCTCGGCCTCGAGGCCTGAGGCCAGGCCTCGTCCCCATGCCTACACCATACCAACGAATCATCCTCTCGCATACTCTTATATACTCTTATCCAGTGGCGGCTCTAGACTCGATAAAGTGGGAAGGCTGTAGCTTTCGAAAATACTTATAAGGTACAAAAATTAAGAAAACTAGCTTAATAAAATAATAGTTCAATTATAAATACTTAGTATGGTTACTTACCAATGGATGAAATGATTTTATTTAAATATAAAATCCATTTTTCGGGTTCTGGACGTTGCAAAATGATCAATCACTTATCATTCTATTTTCAATTGACAGCATTGCTAAAGCCGTGAGCCTTTGATTCAACATCGAGTTTCTAAGAAATGTTTTTATTCTTTTTAAGGTTGAAAAGCATCTTTCAGTTTCAGCTGATGTCATGGGCGTTGTTATTAAAATTTTTACAAGTTTAACTGTTTCTGAAAATGCTGATTCTAAATTATTGTCCAAGAGAACACTTAATAAATCAGTGAGCTTGTCGTTTGAGCAGATATCGTCTCGACCATAAAGAACGGATAGTTCCGTTTTGAGTTTTAATTTGTCAAGCATTGGATATGCTTCAACAGCTTTGCCGAGTTCCACAGTTGGAAAGTCTTTAAGATAAGATTCAAAACAATTTCTTAGCAGCAGTTTACTGGATTCAAGATGGCCAGTAAAGCTAAATCTATTAGTGCATTCTTGGATAATTATATCGCAAACATCTGTTGCAATTGATGTTTCATTAGTAGTTGAAAACTTCCTCTTTTTATTTCCTTCATTTGAGTTGTTTTGTTCAGAAAAGTGGGTGCTGGTTAAGTATGCGGTCTACCTACGATCCGGCGGTCTACCTTTTAATTATAGCTTCCTATCTTGTTTACTAATTGTTTGTTTACATCCCATTGTCAATCGCCCTTGACGATTGGTTAGATTGTCATGATATTTTCGTTAGTTTTAACGAAAATATCATGATTAAACCTAACCAATCGTAGGTAGACCGCACACTTAACCAGCACCGAAAAGTGTTCATATTCTTGCTTAATGTTTTCAATAGCAGCAGTAAATTTGTTTACATAGGATTGTGCGGTTGTTGCTTCAATACACCTAGATTGAAATTGTGCGAATAAAATTTCAACTTGGGGCATTATTTTACTGAAGAATTCCAGCCAAAAAGTAAATTCCGGATCATTTAGCATTCTTTTAATACCAGCTGCTGCAAGTCCAGTTTCCTTTGACTGGGAGGTTTCTAAAATGCTGCAGCACTCGATTAGTTCATCTTTTCTTTCGTATACAGCGTTTACTGTTCGACTTTTAAAATTCCATCTAGTTGCTGATACTTGTGGAATTCGATGAGTAATTTTTTCTAATTCAGCTGTTCTTTGAGGGGATTTTGAAAATAATGCAGGAATTCCAGACAAGCTATTGAAAAAAACTCTTGCTTTGCTAATTTTTGATGTTGCTTTCTCAATTATTAAGTTCAGTTGATGTGCGTAACAATGTACGTAATGAGCATTTTTATAGACTTCTTTTATTCTTGTTTGGACGCCTTTCTGCTTTCCACTAAGAGCAGCAGCTCCGTCATAAGTTTGAGCTATAAGTTTCTCCATATTAGATAGTAAACTATTCAGTTCATTGAGGAGTATTTTGGATAAAGCTTCTCCAGTGAGATTTGGAGGGTTGAAGAAACTCCAAAACCGTTCAACGGGGTTTCCTTTTAGTTCATATCTGAACACTATTGCCATTTGTGATTTATTATAAATATCCGTTGTTTCATCACACATTACAGCTAAATAGTCAGTTTTTTCAATCTCTTCCTTGATATTCTTTTTGCAAAGAACTAATATAGAATCTAATAATTCATTTTGAATCGTTTTTGAAGTTCCCTTAAAAGCTGTAGCAGTTCGGAAATGAGATTCTAAACTAGGATCTGATTTACACAAGAAATCAATCAAACCGCGAAATACTCCTGGATTTTGAGAAGAGTCACTCTCATCATGGCCACGTAATGGCAACTCAAATTTGCCGCAGAATAATATGCAATCAATAATTTTAGATAGCACGCCCCTATTTCTTTTCACTAATTCATTATGTCTGTCAATCGATTGTCTATGTGCTTCACTCAGCTGATTTCTGATATTCACTTTACCAAGAAAAGATAAGTTCACTACGTTTATCAAATGTTTTTGGCTTTGCTGGTGCTTTATTATCTTTGGAGGCAAGTTTTTCAACCTAGAAATGCCATTCGTTGTCCATTCACTTTTCCTCCAAATAATAAACATGGGAAACAGAACAGAGAATTACTTTGTTCACAGCCACAAATCCAATCATGTTTATCATAAATAGCTGAATTAAATTTGCGAACGTAATCCTTATTTCTACTTTTACCTGTCTCTTCTATATTTAAAGCAGGAGTTGGATGGCCTTTGTTTTTAATTTCAAGCTTTTCGAGGTAGGTTAGGCTTGAAAATTTAATTGATTTCAAAAACGTCACAGTATTTTCCATGGCTTGTATGTAAGGGAGAAATAAAAGTTTTAGATAAGCTAATTGAATCAAAATAACCAAGTAGAAATCTGGTTCACAATAATAAATTTAATTGAAAAAGAAGCACGATCAGCCTAGCACAGGAAACAATGACTGACCACACTTGATAACCAGCGTCCGAACACTGCCGTCACGTGCCGTCTGCAACTGTACGCTAGCAGGCTGCATCTGCTGCAGACTTAAAAGATCCAAATTTTGCTGCATATCATATCATTATCTTCTACTTTACCAATAATGTATTTGAAAATTCAGTTTTTAATAGTTTGATATTAACACACGGTGACGGAAGTATAATTTAAATAGATCAACTTTCATCAAATATAGCGAATTAAACGTGAAATTAATCATTAGGGACATCGTGCACCTGGCAGCAGTCCACCTCACAGTCCTCACTAAATCTCATACCCTGTATACTGTGTATAGACTGCACGATTGCAGCCTTAAAATTTACATCTTAGCGCGGTAGGCCCTATATTTATATTACATTTTAAATAACCTTTTATTCATCATTGTTTGCTGGAAGTTATCTTTATTTCGTCACATTATTAATATATAAAAATCAGTTTAGTTTAGAATCTCATTTTTTGTTTAATACAACACTTTAAATAAAATAAGGAGACCGTAGAGACGCATTATTCGTCATTTTAGTTGGGGGGGGGGTCTGCAGCCTTACAGCCTCTAGGCCAGAGCCGCCCCTGCTCTTATCCCAATGATTGTTTCATTCCACACCATTCGGGAACGTCCTCATTTTACACGCAGCCATTCCATAATACTCCAATTATATACTGTACTTATTAAATATACATTTAAACACACTCATTTTTGACAGTGAGCACTCGTGCAACACAAGCGATTCTCATCCATACATCGGCGGTCACTAATACGCCTTCATGTACATGGAAGACCTTTTTCTACATGTACACAACACCCTTTGTAACGGCAAAGGTCATGTGATAAAGGCTGTCACCCCAACTCAACGTTCATGTACTAGGAAGCGGTGTTGAATCATTATATATATATAAAATTTAACCTGCAAGGGAAAATTTAATATAGTTCATGTGAAAATATTATATATATAATATATATATATAATATATATATATATATATATATATATATTAGGGTGATGCAAAAGTGGGGGAGTAAAATTTTTTGTTTCAAATTTTTGAGATACCCTCTCATTTGGTTTAATTTGGTGGAAAAATGATCCTGGGGAAATTTCGGGTCAAAATTCGAATATTTGGAGGTCGCGCCCGCCATTTGAAAATTTGCTGATTTCCATGACACCCAGGAGGTACAGCAAGCGTCACGTTACTTTTTTTTTGAGTGGAAGTTCCCCACGAGGCCTATCATACCACCTTCCTCTTTTCCATTTGTTCATAAAACAGATACAATACAATAGATATTTATAATAGATACATAGAATGGATATACTCGTAAATTTTACTGTTGCGTCAAAGATACGAGAGTTTTCTTAGTTTTGTCCGGAAGCTTCTTCCGATAATTTGATACAACTTGCAGTAGATATTGCTTCTGTTGTTCATCATTGGTAATTAATTTGTTATAATCTTCAATCAATTTCACTCCTCTTTCAGCAATATCATTAACAACTTTCATGTGATTCAATACGTTCTTTGCAACCCAATAACTCTCATCGAGAAGCCAATCTTCTACTGGTTTGCTCAAGAACGTTGAAGACAATCCGAGTATACTGAAGAAGGACTTTGTGTTAGCAGTTACAAAATCTTCAAGCTGCTTATTGTCAATAGTTTTGATGTCTATTTGTGTCTTCTTTGGAGGATCTGGCTCCGAAGATTTTGTAAGAGCCTCCTTCATTTTTCTTTTGGTGTCAAAGCTGATTTTATCATCAAAGAAAGCCAATGCGATCAACTCTTCTGAGAGATACCACAAATGATTCTTGAATTTTTCTAAAGCAGCATTTGCTAGTTGTTCATTGTGCTTTTGTAGCTGTGAAGATTCTTGAGAAGACTCAGATCATTTCGTGGAGCACTTGCTGCGCAGGGTGCTGAAAACCAATGCTTAATATAAATTGAAACAGAAAACCAACAAATTTCTTTTAGATTTCTTTCTTCTATTGCTGTTATTTTGAACTGACTTTTGAACATAAAGATTTTCATTGAATAAATGACTTTCGCCATCCAACGGGCTCTATGATAAGCCCCAGGCTTCCTGAATTTTATTCCAGTCGTTGGAGTACCGCCAAGCAAGATGATTGTCAGTTCCAATAACTCTCTGTAATCGTCGCGAGGTTGATCTTCATTGATTTTTCTTGCTGCAAAGTTGATGATTTCCTCTTTTTCCTTTTGTGGATAATATTCTAATTTATCGTATGAAGTTAGATTAATCTTATTCCAGTTTGTTTTGAATCTTTTGAATAACTGAATGTCAGGGCCTGATGAAGCCTGTAATGCAGGGGATACCACTGCTTCCAACATGATTTCAAGGATATGGTGTCGACAAGGACACCACAACAAATCTTTCTCCATTTTCTGTTCAATTAGGACACAAGCTCCGTTTTTACGACCTGTGTTCGATGCAGTTGTATCGAAACACATGCCTTTTACCTTATCTATTAGATTCCAATCAATGATCGCCTGATGTACTGCATTTGCAGTATCCTTTCCTGTGCCATGATCTATATTTGGCACTCCAAGCAGTTGATCTTCTCCACTGCCAGAGATTAGGACTGGCAACCGATCAACAACCTCATTCCCGGTAATGTCTTCGAGGAGTTTGCCATCCCAATGAACAATCAAGGGTTTGTCAGCTTGAAATTCTTCTTTCAAGTTTTCACTGAACTTCTTTCTTGATTTCTGTCTTGCCCTGCGAATCGATGAGTAGCTAACATTGTAATTCTCTGGATCTTTTCCAACATTTGCGATCGTTGGAATAATTATTAAAGAGGCTGATCGGTCGCTGATCTTAGCAACATCCAATGAGGAAAGCAGATTTTCATTCATAATCTTGAATTTTTTTCTTGGAAGGCCTTTTTTGGATGTTGAGGGCACTTCCAGATCTACTTCTTCTTCCGTAGATGCAGGTGAATCACTGCAGGAACTGCTGCTGCTTGCAAGAACAACTGTTTCATCAAATGCACTTGATTCATGTAACCTTTTCTTATCCATTTTTTCATGTCTCTTCGCGCAGCTTCCTTTCGACGTTTTTCTTCATCCTTATCAACTGCCATCATTTTACCCTTTCGACCTTCCCTTTGTAGCCGTAGAAACTCTCTATCTTCCTCAATAGTTATTAACTCGTTAGCATTTGCATGCGCAATATCAAAGAATCCATCCAATTTTTCTTTCCATGTATTCTCTTTCTCTATTGAAAACTTCGATTTTTTTCCTTTGCTCTTCTTCAGCCCTTGCCACTCATCATACAGTTTATTTAATTTCTTCACAACATTACATTTCTGGGTTGTTGGTATTCCTGCTCTCTGCCACACTTCCAATACATCATTAACGGTTGAAGTTAATGCTTCTCTGACAGTTTCATTCTTGATATGTTTATAATTCATGAATAAGGAAATTACTTCTTTCTTTGATGGAAGCTTACTTTGATTCAATTTATCTATTTGTTGACCGATCAGCCAGATATCTGTTGAGCTTCTTGATCTCATTTTTGTCACAATTAAGATAGAGGAAATAGAAGAGAAATTGATGCGGAGAGACTCACTGATATAGCACCTCTCCTGGACACTGCCACAAGCACACTGCGATACCGATTTCCTTGAACGCTATTTGCTCATATACGCATCACCTACCACTCTGCCTGCAGCAAACCTGCACAAAACCTGCAACCTGCAACAAACCTGCAACAAAAATAAGAACAAATTCAAAAAATTTGATTTTACTCTAATTTTTTGTAATTTTCAAATTTTCAATTGGCGGGCGCGACCTCTGAATGTTATTTGTTTGACCTGGAATTTCTCACAGGGTGTTTTTTGTGACAAATGAGGGGGTATCCCTAAAAATCCACGATGGTCATGATTTGTGCATCACCCTAATATATATATTATATATATATATATAATATATATATATATATATATATATATATATATATATATATATATATATATAATGCGGTGTTCGAAAAGTCGCAGCCGAAAGAAAATTATATTAATTTAATTAATTACATCACCATCCTTTGAACTGAGTGGGGACCTTTTTAATATTTATGATATGGTTCAGAAATAAATGTATTTCTCATTGGGTAGTGACTTATATAGATATATTATTGAGAGAGAGAGAGCTTGCTTGCTTGCTTGCTTGCTTGCTTGCTTGCTTTCATCAGTGGAGACGGTTAAACGTAACGCCTTTTTCATAATTAAAATTTGATCTTGGTATTCACACTTCAACTGAAGTTTTAACCGAAACGTTATAGGCGTTGTTGGGATACTTTTGTGACGTCATGATGTATACTGATAGAAGTAAGCTTACTGATAGACATACTTCGTTTATTTGGTAGGCCTATCTCGAACAAAACCGGTTCGAGCTATGTTGGCCGGAAACGCATTTGACGTTTAACTGTTATTTCCAACCGATATTTTTAATGTTGGTTAAGAATTTCTGTGGTGCCTTTTTTTTTTTTTTTTTTTTTTTTTTTTTTAAACAGCACCCTTGTTATTGATTCTTTTTACGAAATTTTACGTAGATTCTTATCTTTCGGGCATTTAAATAGGCCTGTAGAGATCTATTTTTTACGGTAGCTTCTCGTAAATTTCAGTAGTTTTTAAATTCTCTGAGAGTTTGGAGTATATATAACTGGCTATTTTGGTTCATATTTATGTAAAACTCGTGCTAGATCAGAGAGAGGGTGTCGAATCCTTTAAGTCCTCTCTAAATCCGCAAAAGGGATTGTAAATTTAAAAAAAATAAAAATTATTTTCTCGTGTTAGCATTTCAAATTCTCTGAAAATAGTACAAAACTTTATCCAGTTAATTATTTGTATATAAGATTTAATCCCAGCAATTTCAGATTAGAAAAAATTCGTTCGAGGAACCAAGATAATTTGCATGGTCATTGATATTATTACAAACTCAAACCTACCTACGGAAGATCGTCATTCTGAGTGACCAAAAAAAAATAAATAAAACTGGTTGGCTTCTCTCTGACTAACGGTTAAATTATTAAACTGAGGGATATAGCCAATGTATTGCTACAGGAAACTCAAAAAATCTAACGTCACTGTGTTTGATGTACCCCGAATTTTGTTTCGCGTACACACACACACACACACACACACACACACACACTACAGGTTACTGTTGCCCCTTAATATTTAAGCAGAATGTATTTGAAATCGTGACAAAAACGTAATAAAAGAGTGTAGAAACTCATTCCTCTAACTTGTAATTCTTTTGAGTACATACAGTACACGTGTAATTAGCGTTGTACGACGATTTAGAAGTTATTTCGAAAATGAGAAGTCTATTTAGTATGCGGTGATGAAATTATTATTTTTTATTACATCCAGTGTATGTTCTACGTATAATCGTGTACATGTATAAATAGAACTGTAAATACAGGGTGTTTCATATGTCTGGAGTCATAGCTTTTAACCCTCAGCTACTATCGTTGGGTCAGTTCTAATACTGAGTACATTTGTTTATTTTATCATGAGAAATAATGATGGTAGTTAAGGTTTGTTTGTTTGTTTTTGTGGGGGCGGGGGCCTGTGGAGTGGCCTTCCAGAACTCTGGGCCTTACACCCAGTGACTTTTTCCTGTGAGGACATTCGAAATCTGTTGTCTACATAGACAAAAATCAATTGAGAATTTGAAGGTGAATTTCTGCTGAAACAATAAAAAATGTTGAGAGAGGTTGCCAGTTACGAGTAATGAAGTGTCTTGAAGTTCAGGGGGAACAATTTGAACACACACTGTAATACACGGTGTGCATAAAGTAAAGTGAATGAAGAGACAAATCTGACTTGAATGTGATACGCCGTGCAAGAGCCTGTTTCGAGGTCGATGGTGGACATTTTCAACACCTCTTATAAACCTTACTATCGAATATACAGTTGTTATAAAGTAAATGTAATAAATATTACTTGTCCATGTTCACTCGCGTTAATGTAATTGAATTTGGCTCTCCTCTAGTGGTGTACCAATTAATTGGCATCGGCAGAATCGACCATTTTAGGGAATCGGACGAATTTAGCCGATTCTCCCGCCGATTCTTTTAAATTTAAATAATTTAATTACAAAACAAAATCTATATTTATAGAAACTTGAACAGACAAAAAACACTATTTATGATAATTTATACACATTTGAAAGTGTAATTATATAACAATATTTTACACTCACGAAAAAGGCAAAGCTTAATAAGTTAAGTTGCCCATAAATTTACATTTTCTCTAACTAGCTAATCTCTAAATATTATGAACTATTTATTCTTCTTCTCTATTTTAATAATAATTCTATCATATATTAAGTTGTACTTTATAATTTATATATTAAACCATCTTATTATTTTGACTATTTTAACTATTTTATAAACCCAAATTATATATACACTTTTTTATATTCAAATTGGGCACCAGGGACTTGAAATTTTAATTAAAAATTATTGTTGTTGTTGTCGTTGTTGACATTGTTGAAGAAAGGAAATACCTTCAACATGGAGAAAAGCAATTACTTTAAATATTGGTATTCAATTTATGAAACTAAAATGAAATTATTTTATAATTTTACTGAGTTAAAACTTTTCAACATCATTTTAGATACAGTATACACCGCGTCAAATTATTCAGCAGATTGCATTTTCTCCAGTTTTCAAAAGTTTTTCACCCATTTCAATGAAATTTATAGCAAATAATTACTATATATAGAAGCACTGATGGTATTCATTTCGATAAAATATTTTGATAATTAAAAAAATTATCTTTTTATTGAAAAATATGTAAAATATGATGATCCGGATTATTAAGCAAGTATTCTATTTACAGATCTAAATGGTGAAAATGGGTAAGAAGAAGGATTTAACACTAACTGAGAAAAGAAAAATAGTCAAGTTACTCGCTGAAAATATAAAATCTATTGAAACTGCGAAGCAGTTTGGCAGAGCTTATCGAACTGTAAACAAGTTTGTAGCGGAGGGTACCAAACTGAGGCAGCGAAGTGATAAAGGAGCTATAAGAAAAGTGACAAGGCGGCAGATATCTGTAATCAAGCGCAAAGTTGCAAAGCATCCGTTGTCCTCAAGTAAAGAGGTTTTTCAGTAGGCTGGCATACATAATGTACCAAGAACATCTCGATGTGGAATCCTCCAAACAATTGGCAAGACGCGTAAACCTACGATTCAGTCACCATTAACACCCAGGTACAAGAAGCAGCGTGTTGAATGGGCGCGTCAGTACGTGAAAACAGATTTTAATACTGTATTGTTAACCGATGAATGAAGAGCAACCCTTGAGGGATCTGATGGTTGGTCAAGAAGATGGATTGCTAAGGGTCAATCTCTACCATGGAATGAGGTTTTCTTTTAGAAAGTTTGTGTAAGACTGGGCATTCGTTTTTACACCATCAGGCACTCTGTATGGGACAGCTACTTCATTGCCTATCAATCCTACCCAAGACATGACGCTACCTCCCTTGTTGGCGTCTTAATCAAGATGGTAGAAAC
>JAJOZX010002517.1:0-62500 GCA_023014485.1 Bathynomus jamesi
CACCGATTTTAACTAACATGTCATGTTTACTGCGTCTGACAGTTACAGTTGCGAGAGATGTTTAAAAGCGATTAATCACATCAGCGCCAACGTCCGTAGCTCAGTGAGTAACGCCGTTTTTCTATAAGCGAAGTGAAGATACTGACGTCGGGGGTTCGAACCCCCGATGATGCTGGTAATAAAAATAATAATAATACGGGAGTTGGAGCACTGGTCTGCATCTGGTTGGCCTGAGCCGTGTACCAGTTTCTGGTCCTTGTCAATGATTATTAATTATTAATCACATAAATTTTAAATATCCTTCAATACATCATAATTATTGCCATTTGCAATTATACGAATCATACGTTCTAAATACACTAAATTAAAATTATTTAAAACCGTTAGATCAGTAAGGTTAAGCTACGTTGTCTCTGTTCAATTGTTGGATGGGTGACCATCCTACGCTTTCAAACGATGTAGGGAACGGAAGGTGCGTGATTCGGATTCCACGTAAAGGTATAGTACTATAGTAGGTCACCTTTGTTACATGATCTTTGCCATTACGAAGGAGGGTAAACCACCCCAAATATTATTAATAATAATAATATAATAATAATTATTATTATTATTATAGCCTATATAAAGTATTTCTTACTTTTATTTTAAGTTAAATTAAGATTTTCTAACAAAAGTTAATCAACTATAACCAAAGTTCATATGTGTGTGTGTGTGTGGGGGGGGGGTTACAATTTCATTAAGAGTAATAAAAGTTAGTGAAGTATTTGTTTATGGGAGTCTATTTTCTTAATTACAGTTTACTTTATCTACATAAACATTTGAATTGTTCTCAAAGTTTGAACAAAGGTGTGCTCAAGTAGATAAACAGTAAAAGGTCATCTTAAATTAAAAGTAAACAAAAGTGTAACGTACAATTACGAAGAATGCCATTACGGAAGTAACTTCAATAAACAGTAACGGAATGTTAAGAAAATTCTTAAAAGAACAAACACAGTTCGAAATTTATTATTCTTTTTTTTACATAATTTATGACTTTACAGTTAGTTGGTTGATGGATGAAGGAAAAATGAAAGAGATGAAAGCAAAATAAAAAAAGGAAAAGTCAGGGAAACACAGTGAAGATAACATTTAATAACAAGGGAGTCGCTCGCGCACACACACACACACTGAAACACGGATAAACTTCATTAATCCAAGTAATTTGGACGAAATTTTAGTATTGGAGGTAGAAAAATGTAAAGTTTTGAAGCGTTATTAGCGCTAATTCTTTATTGTACGTTTTATGACTTCATACACTGCGCTTCTATCGTGTTTTGGTGTTACATATTTTACGAGCTATTCCACTTTCTTCATTTAAATTACTCAATAAACTTGAAGCGTAAAAAGTAATTTATATTAAACTGTTTGGTTAAAACTAAAAAAAAAAAAAAAACGTTCATGCATACAGGGTGCCCATAAAATCCCGCTTCATTAGGTAAAGATTACCGACTACAATTTGTTTGTTTTTACGATGATGAACTTTATCGACACACTGTATTACCGTTATTTTAGTGATTTTTTTACTAGTATTTGATTAATACTGAAGATTAGTAAAGTAAATTTCACAAAAGCGTTGAAAAAAAATTTATCAAAATAAATTAGGAAAAGTTTAACTAATTTACATTTAAAGTGTGTTAAATTTTCTTACACTCCCTAAAATTAAAAGCTTTCCTGAAATTAAATAACAGACGCCGTTCCTCCTCTAAATCTGACCTCCCCCTCCCTAAGTTTAACCTCCAAGTTTTACCAATGAGAAGATTTGAATGTTAATCGGTTTAGCGGCAAGAACTTCCGACATACGCATACAATAAGACGATTGCAGTGCAGAATCGTGAAAGTAGTCTATATTAACGGTATAACTTCGTGAAACTTTATAGGCTCGCGCAACGCTGCATGTAACAACAACAACAACAGATAAATTAACAAAAAAACAACAATAATAAAACAGCAAAAAAAGAATACAACAACAACAACAAAAAACAACAAAACAACAACCTCTATTTAACTACAACTCCTAAAAATAACCTTTTAGTCGTGACACAGCAAAAGAATATTTTAATGTCAGTAATAAACGAAAGTATTTTTCAACCTCTAAATTTATATATAGAAATGATGGATCTTTTTATTTGCATGTATTTCACATACATGAGTTCATGACCAGTCTCTTACGCTTATTTCCATGTTGTGTGCCAATTTAACTCGCTAATTCATCAAATAAAAATTCAAATTTTTATTCCTATTTAGCGTTACACACACACACACACACACATATATATATATAATATATATAGTTGACTACATTAAAAACTCGCGACATTTTCACATTTTGAATTATGAAAGGCGATATTTAATTAACCAAATGTAAATAACTTAATTAATTTAACCTAACCTAACCTAGCTTAACCTTCATTATATCTTATTTTTCATGATATTTAATAATTTTCATTAAAAACATACTGTAGGTCTGAAACGACTCGTATAGTGATTAACCGAACTTAACCTTAATGCCATTGAATCGAAAAAGGTGTGGTAGGCGTTTCAAGCGCAATTGAGAGTTCGTACGGTGTTTTCTGGTAAGTCATTAAATCAGGGTTGTGGAGTCGGTCCAAAATTTTCCGACTCCGACTCCGACTCCACACATTGTAAAAATTCGACTCCGACTCCGACTCCGACTCCACACATTGTAAAAAATCTAAAAATCCGACTCCGACTCCTCACATTTTAAATATACGACTCCGACTCCTCTAGTGTTTCACTCTATAATTATCATAATAATAAGACATTTCATCACCACCACATGAATCGTCAGGTTACTTTCTAGGATAAGGGAACATTCAAATATTAAGAAGGATATTGACTTGTAGATATTATCATATTAAGGGATTTTTATTTTTTCCAATAATATATATATATATATATTATTTATTATATATATATATATATAAATGAAAAAGATTCTCTTAACATAATTAAGGTCTAACCAGTAGTAGTGCTACTTAAAATTGAATAACCCTTCTTAACCTAGTGGCTATAACCAGGGTTGTGGAGTCGGTCCAAAATTTTCCGACTCCGACTCCGACTTCACATATTGTAAAAATTCGACTCCGACTCCGACTCCGCCCTGAAACGTGCGACTCCACGACTCCGACTCCACGACTCCGACTCCGACTCCACAACCCTGCATTAAATAGTGAAGTACTCGCTAATCTACCTTAACACAATCTAACCAAATCTCAACAAACCTAATGAAGACCAATATATTTTTGTACCGACAGTAAAAAATGTTTCTAGATTTATATATATCAATTTTTAATGTTCCGAGGTACTAAAAGTGTTACCTCACCAAAAAATTACCTCACTACCTACATCTGTGAATTATCACACACTCGATCTTACTAATGCTCAGTTGTCTCCACACACACACACATACACACACACACACACACACACACACAGCTCCAGTTTATCTGATTTCTGGCATCCTATCCAAATATGATTCAATGATTCATATCGAGTAAAAAATATTCACGTAGACCGGAGTTTAAATAAATAAAATGTCTGCGTTTCGATTTGTGGTAAAGTTTAAATTATTAAAAATATTATAAAATAAATCAAATACGATGTCTTCCAATATACAATCAATGAAATTTATTAAAATTCCTATTTTTAGGGAAAAAAAAAATTTAAATATATATATTTAATTATTTTTTAGTTTTTTAATTGAAGACTATTTTGGTTTTGAGGGCAAAATAATTTCCTTAAGTGATTGTGATTTTAATTAATTTAGGGAACGAATTCTGTCAATTTTTCTTCATTTTTGAGGGAAACGGGAAGTCTTTTAAAAAAATAGAAAGACAGAATCGTAGAAATTTGCGACATATTATCGCAGATGTTTAACGCTTAATATTTAAGCAAAAATATCCTGCAGTTTAGTGACCTCTATTTAAAAAAAAAAATATGCGAACCATTTAATGAACACACTCTCTCTCTCTCTCTCTCTCTCTATATATATATATATATATAAATATATATATATATATATCTCTCTCTCTCTCTCTCTCTCTCTCTCTCTCTCTATATATATATATATATATATATATATATATATATATATATATATATATAGGGTGGGCCGAAAGTCTGGATCCATAGGAAAATATTTATTTTAATACATAAATTACAACAAATGGTAAATACTTAAAATGAATATCAACTTTACCTCGTAAATGCGTATCCGTGATACTGTACAGTGGTTCGTACTCCAGTATAAACAACAAATTATAACAAATGCTCAAATTGGCGGCCTCTGACATCGAGACACTTAAGGATGGAATTTATGATTTTTAATAATTCTTCGAATTGACGTTCTCGAGATGCGTGTTTCATTTGATAATCATCTTGTTGACTTTACTGGACTATTCGTTAAAGTTTCACATACCACTGCAGAAGTATTTTCATCAGTTGCAGTTTTTGGACGACCAGAACGCCGTCGATCATGTACACTTCCTGTTTCTTTGAAACGTTTAAACAACTTGCCAACAGTCGCATGTGTTACTGGATGCTTATCAGGATGATTTCTATTGAATTCGGTAGCAACTTCTCTGTGTGTAGCGCCCTGTCTTGCGTACATGAGCACAAGTTCTACCCGGTCTTCTGTTGTTAGATTCGAAGCCATTTCTGGGCTGAAATAAAAAAGTATTTGAGTATTTATACTGGAGTACGAACTACTGTACAGTATCACGGATACGCATTTACGAGTTAAAGTTGATATTCATTTTAAGTATTTACCATTTGTTGTAATTTATGTATTAAAATAAATATTTTCCTATGGATCCAGACTTTCGGCCCACCCTGTGTATATATATATATATATATATATATATATATATATATATATATATATATATATATATATATATATATATTGACGAGGTCCCATTTGTATCACGTCTTGTTCGTGTAATTAATGAATTTCACATTACGATTTTTCTCAAAATAAAATATAAAAATATTTCTCGCGCAAATTACTTTGATTTATTAAATGTAAAATTTGAGAAGAGAAAACTTTTTTGAAGTTTCCTTCAAATTCAAACTTATTAAAAGTGAAATTACTCGTGTAACAAAATAAATTTAATTTATTTTTTGATTAAAATTTATTCAGGCGAGAGAGAGAGAGAGAGAGAGAGAGAGAGAGAGAGAGAGAGAGAGAGAGAGAGAGAAGTGCCTCCAATGCAAACTGAGGACAGAGGCATGTAAATAATTATGAACTTGACCCGTTATTGAATCATGATAACGCAGAGCATTTTCGCTGCCACTGTTGATGGACCACGTATGGAAGCCTTGTCAGCAAATTGACTCTCTCTGTAGTTGGCAATAATACTGCGAGCTGCTTGTACTCTGAATAGATACTAAAATTTAATTTTTTAACAGGTGTCTTAAATGTTGATAATATATATATATATATATTAGTGGTGGACCGGATATCCGCATCATTTTTAACATCCGCATCCACACTTCTGACTGCGGATGTTATGCGGATATTACCTCTAATAAATTATGCAATTTACAATTAAATTAGCTTATAAAGTAGCTTATAAGGCCCAGTCCAGGGCCGTAGCCAGACCAAATCAGTAGGAGGGGCGGAGAAATTGACAGGGGGGACAATGAAAAAATTTAATGTCATTTTTTTGTGAATATCGAAATATACTGCAGAAAATTACATTCAAAACTATAACAAGTAAAACACCGTAGGCTAAATAAAAAAATGATCAAACCGATACATATAGATAGGCATATTGGCTTATAGAATACAATATTTAGTCTAAATTTAGTGTAAATAAAAGTCTTTGTAAGTTTTTTTAATTTTAGAATAACTGTATGCGGCGAGTTTTTTTAGCGAAATTCTTTAGGAATTCAAACATGTCTATTTGCTTCGTTCTCTTATTTTCAAAGGCAAGTAAAACAAGTTGGCTTTGGCGTTTTTGTAGCATGGAACGCCGTTGCGGTTGGTTTTCCCAGGGGGGGGGGGGGCATATTATTTTCCAGGCGGGGCTTTGACCCCCCTGGCCCCCCTTGGCTACGGGCCTGGCCCAGTCATGCACATTTCATATAAAGTATTAATTATTAATGAACAAACAAATATATAAACCTCAAAATATAAATAGCTGGTAACAGAAAATTTAATGAAACTTGTTTCAATGAATTTTCTGTGGCTGAAACTCTTGAGAAAGTTATTATTTTTATCATAATGATTAATTTTAATTCTTATGCATTGCCTGCCATAATAGTAATATCACGAAATTTGAAAAATTATGTCATATATTCATAATTCTATATTATATTGATAGATTAACTAAATATCCGCATCCGCGGATATTGAAATAAAAAATCCGCATCCGCAGATGTTGAAAAACTGACATCCGGCCCACCACTAATATATATATATATATATATATAAAAAACTTCCCATTTGGCGCCATTCACATTCACATTTGCGATCACAAAGTTGGAATGTTGAAAGGGAAAATTTCAAATTTCGGAAAAAGTAAAAAAAAAAGGAGTGCGACCCAACTGCGGGGCTTCACCTAACTTAAGGTGCAAAACCATACAGTGAGAATGGAATGAATCGATTTGAAAATTACCTCATTTGATATTCTCACTCTCAAATTTCTCACTTTTGGACGAAGAATGAAGTGAGAATGTTTGAGAATGGGAAGAGACCGAACGGCGGTCTATAGATACCCTTTTGACACTCAACTAAAAATCAGTTTAGAATTCTAAACCTGGAATTCAGAATTTATTTTCCAAGTGCAGAGAAAAAAAAAAAAAAAAAATTTTGGCAGAAATTCTTGAGTCTGTGGTAAAAATTTATTCAGTTTTATGTACGAAAGTCAAATTTCCTCGTATCATTTCTCATAATTTATATACATACAGTTAAAACTGTTCTTAAACTTTTTTTTTTATTTTTCTTCTGTATAAAATGTCAACCATGATTATATATAAATGTTATATTCTTTATATATTTTGTATGGGTACACTTGTCCACAACTACGAGTATACTTACGCGATAACTGTAATCCCTGTAAACCGACAACTGATCCGCAATTTGCCTAACCACTCAATTCGATTGGCGACCCCCCCCCCCCCCCCTACTCAACCCCGGCCTCTAGAAAAAGGTTTCGAACAGTTAATTTTAGTCTTCTGCGAGTTTCATCTACACAAAGAAATCGAAATTCCTTTGTTAGTAAAATGTTTTATAAAGGAAACTCTTCGTAAAGAAACATCGTCTTTAATTTTTTACTTTTCAATATACGCTTTAATATAAATATAAATAATCTACTAACTATTATTATTACTATTATTTTATTATTATTATTATTATTGTGTTGGGGAAAGACTTGAAAAGGGTTGAAGCAAGTTCAGATTGAGGTGGTTTAATATATAACTATATATATATATATATATATATATATATATATATATTATATATATATGGGCTGTAGAGAATAATGGAAACGCCCGCATTTTTTATGATGTACGAGTGTTTTGTAGTATCATTCATGGCGTTATATACTTTACTAAGTTGATATGTGAATGTATCTAATATCGAGAACATCTGTTTTAATACGCTGATATTGGTACTTTCTGTTCTTGCAAAATAAATAAAAAAAATGGCAGTTGGAAAAGATGTCACTAACTGTGAAAGGGTCATGATAGTAGGAGCCCATTTGTTTGGTGTCTCAGTATTAAAAGTCACGTGATTGTCCCTCCATCTCGAGGAACCGTCCCCAACGCTACTAATACATGGAAATAAATGGAAAAAAGGAAAAAACGACGCCACATAAGCGCAACAGTCTTCCATTATTCTCTCCAATTCCAACTTCATTCGAACTTTTGCATTGGTTGGTGTTTTGAGAGGCTTCACTACAGTTCCCATAACATTGTTTTGACTGATAATGGTCTTTACAGACTGTGTATATACTGTGTATATATATATATATATACTCATATATAAACCTTGGTTTTGCTTCCGCCCAAGTTGTTCATTCTGACGAAGGTCGAGCTTGTTGCTCCACCTTAGATCTACAGCTTAACGTGGAATCCGAACCATGACCCACCACGGGTGGTCGGAAATTACAAAGTCGTCATCCGGACTCGCTCTCACGACCAGTCCAGTGACTTAACCACCCATTAGGCTAGTCAGGATACCCATTTATCTACCAATCAATTTTGTTGTATGAAAAGATGAACAGCTGGGTGACTTACGCCCCGCCTACCGTCACCAGGAATCGAACCCGGGACCGGTGGATTCGTAGTCAGCGTTGCTAACCACTACATATATATAGTTATTTTACACACACACACACACACACACACAAAATTTACTTTACACTCTCCATATATCCTATTGTTACTTCTTGTTTTCTCTCTATCCGTAACTGTTGAATCTCTCTGAATTCTGTTTTATGACTCCATCCCTTGTTGTTTCTTCCAAGTGGCTAACTTTATGTGAGGAAGTGTCATGTACATGAAGCGAATTTTATTTTCTACATATTCCATGGATTCCTTTTTCTTATCTAAATTAGGCTGTATTTGCTGTCTTTCAGGCAATGCTTATCGACGAACTGTGATACAAGTTGAATGCTAAAGCGGACACAATAAGTATTTCAGTCAAAACGAACTCCGTCTGGTTTGGATAAGGTACTCGAACAAATCGCTGCAAATGGCATTTACCGCTGATAAAGGTCACTAAATCGAGACAGATGTGAAAAAAATATATAAATAATGATTTAATTTCGAAAATGAATAGATAAATAAAAGAATAATTAAGAAGGAGAAGAGTTAGTAAGGTTTATTTATAGTTCCAAATTGAGAAAATTTAGTAGTAAGATCTCGACTTTGCTTATTTAGTTGCGAGATAGCATTCAGAATAAGGAGTCCAAATGTGGTGTCTCAACTTCCTGAAGTGCAAAAATAGGTAAGAAAGCGTGATTCGGGGACCAACAACTAAACTACCACAAGAATTGTGAAACGGACAGTTTCAGGAAAAAAGTTCGCCTAAAAGCGTACAATATTAAAAAAAAAAATTAAATATCCGAACAAAAAGAATATTACAATTAGTAATTTTTTTTATGGTATTTAAAAATTATTTCTAGGCAAACTTTTTTCCGAAACTACAACTACAGTAACTGCGAAATTAAGTAAGTCTCATCACGATAAAAGCTATGACCATGACGGGAAATGAATGAAGTCTTCAAAACATTAAAAGAAGATGAAGAAAAGACTTTTCAAAAGAGATTAATGACGTTATAAATGGAAGTAATTCGAGTGACATTAAGGACAAGGTGTTTATACCTTCACACATTATTAACAATAAAACAGATGCGTTTACGTCAGCGAGTATCATTGTAGATTCTCTCTCTCTCTCTCTCTCTCTCTCTCTCTATATTATATATATATATATATATTATATATATATATATATTTTAGCAGAAACGTTTCGAACCCTTCACAAGCACACTTTTCTTTATCTTTTTATTCATTTTTCAACAAAAAAAGTAGGAAAAAAATAAAAGTAGAAAGTAATGAGAGAGAGAAAGAGAGAGAGAGAGAGAGATTAAAATGAAAATAGAATAAATCAAAGAGAAAAGTCTGTAATTTGAAAGTTTAAATAAACATCACTTCGCTATCCTATCTGTGTATACGTACATGTACGTATGTATACATTATATCATGTACACTTCTCCCAAATATACACAAAAGAAAAATCTTTTTGTATTTTTAAAATTGTACGAATTTTAATCGTAGGCGGGAAGAGTATATTAGGAAAAAAAACCTTCATGACAAGTAGGTTTTAACCTGTTCCGAAATCTCAGATATATATATACAGGGTGTTTCACAACCGGTCTGCCATACTTTGTGGGGTGATGTCGAGTAAAAAAGTTAATACAACATCGGTTCTATTTACAACCGTTGCGGAGCTACGGACGTTTTAAGGTGCACGGTAAAAAATAAACGAGAGTATTAATCTGATGTATTTATTGGTCGTGCTGCTCCAATATCGTGGCCCCCGAGATTTCCGGACCTAACCCCGTTAGATTTCTCTTTGGGCCTTATGAAAGAGATGGTCTACAAGATCAAAGTACAAACGAGAGGAACTCTTGCGTCGGATTATGGATGCTGCTGCTTACATACGAGAACACCCCGAAATGATTCAATGGGCAGTTGACTCTTGTTTGGAACGAGCAAGGCTGTGCATTGAAAACCGAGGCGGACGTTTTGAACATTTATAAGGTGTATCTCATAAAATGTAGCAGAAAATACATCAGATTAATACTCTCGTTTATTTTTTTCCGTACACCTTAAAACGTCCGTAGCTCCACAACGGTTGTAAATAGAACCGATGTTGTATTAACCTTTTTACGCGACATCACCCCACAAAGTATGGCAGACCAGTTGGAAAACACCCTGTATATATATATATATATATATATATATATATATATATTCTTCTCTTTCTGTGAGGTTCTTTTTTGGTATCCTATTTCCTGATTCTAAACGAGGAAATGCCATACCCAAAAATCTGTGAAATTCCTTTTCAACTGTCGGTCAAATTCTATTTTCACGTAAAAATGTTTTCAACATTTGATTCAATTTAGATCAAACGAATGTTTTTCCACATTACAAATATTATTTTTTTCTCAAATGAATGAAGAATGGTATTCAATGAGCTGCGCTGTTTTTCGTAACATTTCCTTGACAAGACATTCTGGCAAAAAGATTTTTCGGGGGTGTCAGATCAAGGTAAGTTAGATTAGCGTAGGTTTTTTTAGGTTAGGTTTACATTGGATTGCGTTAATCTAGATTAAGTTAGGTTAGGTCAGGAGAGATTAGGTTAAATTAGTATACGTTAGATAAGGTTAATATACACTAGTCTCTCTCTAATCCTGCACGATTGGTTCTGGAGGTATACCTGACCAGTAAATTTTCCGGACTACCTAGTGTCCCCCCCCCCACACTACAACCTGGTATGCATCACTGGTACACGCCTGTTAAGTTAATAATTCGCAAGATGCAACATTGGTGTTGCTACTCATGTGTTTCAGAGCACTTAGACCAGTTTAATTAAAAAGGCTGAGAAGAGCTTCGGTCTTGACCTGCTCAGCTCTTCCCCATTGGTTGGGCATCATCGCAAAGGGGTCATCATTTGTGGCATTCATCGGTAAAGTATGAATGGATATACCTTAACACGAGATGCCGGATTATCAGAGGGGACTACCGGATTATTGGGAGCTATGTCAAAATTAAAAAGTGCCGGACGAGAAAGAGGCGATTGTATAAAGATAAAGTTGGGTTAGTTTAGGTTAGGTTAACATAAGTTGGGTTAGATTAAGTTAGGTTAAGTTAGCCTACGTTAGGTTAGGTCATGACAAGTTAGGGTAGTTTAAATTGTTATGGCATTGATGAAATTCCCCGTCCACTAAATATGTTTAGGTCCTTTTTGGTTCAATGGTGAAACACTTACAAAATTTTATTTTTTACCCTTTAAAGTTTTCACTTATTTTAAAGCGTCACGGAAATGTCCTTTTCATGCGAGTTTTTTATTACGCCTTAACTATAAAGTATAAAAACCTTTAGTGAATATATATATATATATATATATATATATATATATATATATATATATATATATATATATGCACAGGGTGAGCGATTTATATTTTCCACATTCCCTTAGAAAATTTAAAAGGAGAATGTGTCAGATATAAATGGCTCACCGCATATATATATATATATATATATACACACACCATATTTGACGGCTTATAAGACGCACCCACATTCTAGCAGGGAATATTTAGGATAAAACTTTTGAGTGTATTTAAGCATTTAATGTTTACTCCTACTAATATGGAACATGAGCATGAGATCGACGATAATCGTCTCGTAATATCATCATCAGTAGTTATAAATCCAGCTTTAATATTTAAAATAATTCCTTTTTTTAGTTAATTAAAAGAAATAATAATGTAATAATAATAATAATAATAATAATAATGTATTTAAGTAAACAATAACATATTTTTAATTCTGAAGTTGGACTAGGCAGAATTTAGCCTATCGGGGATTCATTAGCCTACGGGAGACCGCAACTTCACAATAGGACGCGGGGTGATTTTTTTGAGCCATTTTTCGGAAACAAAAATGCGTCTTATATGCCGTCAAATACGTTATATATATATATATATATATATATATATATATACACGAGTATTAGATATTTAAGGAATCCAGTGAAGTTTAGAGGCAAATTTCGTTAAAATACAATTTGCTGAAAAAATAATATTCCAGTTGTAGTAAAGTTACTGTCTAAGATGTGATTATATATATATATATCAGTGGCGACTCCTGCACTCGGGCTTCTCGGGCTGAGCCCGAGAGGTAAGGGGCAAGGAGAAGCATGAGATAAAATTGTGTATTTATAGATTTAAGTTTTTAAAAAAAAGTTTTGAATACAAATTGTAAAAATGGTTTTTGGCTGGTAGTATGTTACTATTTTTCTGTCTAGCCTTCGTCACGCAAGCAAATTTTGAGCGCATTTAGATACCCTTACTAGCCAGTGGTGTAGTGCTGTGGGAACGCGTGGGAACGGCGTTCCCTTACTTTTTTTGGTAGACGGAACGGCGTTCCCTCACTATTTCAAATAAATCCGAACTTACAAATCTCTAACGTCATGAAATTTTAATTCCCACCCCTAGAAGAAATATGAGAAAGAATCATTAACTGTTTCATTTCTTTTAGCTTCGACTGAGGCAATGCTAGCCTATAAAGATCTGGTGAAACAGTCACCACGGCGTACCAGTTGTTAACTTTTTTTTAGTTAATCATTCCAGTTGTTAGCTATTTTTATTGATCGTACTGGATGTCGTATATCTAATGACACTGGAAATACTGCATCTTCAACCTTGGAATATATCCTAATATCCAGTGCATATGACCTCAAAATATTCCTGAAATTGGTCAGATTTCAAAAGATTTCCCGGGGGGGCTTACAGTGCCCCCGGACCACCAGCTGTATGGGCTCGCCGCGCTCGCCATTGTCTCCCCCGCATCTGAGTAACACTTTCAAAATGCGTTCCCTCACTTCTTTATTTAGCACTACACCACTGCTTACTACCTATAAAAAAAAACTATATTGACACATTAAGTTTTCGTGTAATCTTTCAAGATCCTTTACTCGGGCGCAAGACATTACGCCCGAGAAAGTATAAGTAATATCGTATATTTAAAGTTCTTTTAATGAATAATTATTTGCTTTCATACGGTTACATAATAGTCCTTCTTCTAATTCTCATTAAATAAAATACGTTTTTCCTCCTATTAATTTTTTTTATAAAGAACAACATTTCAATTCGGGCTTATATCCTTCGGCCTTGTAGAGGCACAATTTTTAATTCTGGCGATACATGGTAACTTTTTACATTTCGATAAGCGTGCCTTCAACTGCCTTGGGCGGCGGTGCAGTTTATCGTGACAGTGACTTTAGAAAATGCAAATCTGCAAATGAAATTTTAGAAGTCTTTCACGAACTAGGATTATTGTCTGCGATGTCGGAAACCACAAAGCTGATTCAGCTCCTTCTTACCATACCCATAACTTCTGTTTCAAATGAAAGAATTTTCTCCGTTCTTGATCGAATTCATCATATTTAAGAAACACAATGGCTCAAGAACGGCTCTCGTCCCTGGCTAGGATTTCAATTGAAGAAGAAATACTTATTGATTTAGAAAGCAAAAAGGAATTACATGACCGAATATTAAAGGAATTTCCTTTAAAACCAAGACGCTTGGACTTTATGTTCAAGTAAATAAAATTCAAATAATTTTTTTTACCGAGGTATGTATTTATTTATTTTATTGATAATCTTAAGTTATTGTCATGCATTTAAATGTCGGCTCATATGTAGACTTGAAAATTTAAAAATAGCCCGAGTAGCCTTGAAGAGCTGGAGTCGCCACTGATATATATATATATATATATATATATATATATATATATATATATATATATATGAGATTGAACTCAGAGTGGTTCCCTGAGGTGTATCATATATATATATATATATATACACACACACACCAGTATTTGGTAGTCGTTCGTACAGAATTTAATTTCAAAATTCCAAGTTTTTGTCCAATATTTTTCTTCTTTATAACATAAAATTGACTGCAGAAAAGATCTCCCCCCAATACACACACTCCCTCCTCCCCTCTCCAGCCAAAAAATAAAAAACTATAAATAAATAATAATAATAATAATAATAATAATAATAATAATAACAATAATAATAATAACAAATAAACTTCCATCAATTATTTCGAGAAAATCTAAAGGAAAAAAAATGAAGGAAAGGAAAAATTACTCATTTTTTTTTTTTTAACTTAATCGTGAGGAAATGTCTGAGAGGTTTTCATTTCACAAAAACAAAAGAGAGCATTTTTTTCGATATGCATCATTATATATAGAATATTTAGCGATGTTTTATATATATATTATATATATATATAAGTTATACAATTTGTAATGTTTACATAAGAGCTGAGCGATTCCTTTTTTAAGGGCGAGAAGGGATAAGGTGCCAACATCATGCAGGGGGGAAACGCGAATGTTTGTTTTGGCACTGAAAATCATTCATTCAAATAGTTTATTTCAGGTTCTCGAAAAATAAGGGAAAAATTATTTAAGACCTAATTTCATTATTCGACATAACACAAATACTTCATTATATTTCAGGGGTAATTATTTCATTTCTTTTTAAATAATATTTGCGTATATACCTTAATTAATTAATAATATATATTCCTCTAATTATTTTATATATATATATATATATATATATATATATATATATATTAGGGTGGGGTGAAAAATTTTCAACTATTGCTTCACTGGTAATAAGGTGGATTGAAGGATGATAAAAAAGAATATGAGAATTAAAAAATTTTCAATTCATCCTAAGTACCCCATTTTTCCCCCCAAAAAAATGGCCGTCAGCCAGTCATTATACGCTTCATAACTCGAAAAGTATTCTTTTTACAAAAAGGTTTGCTGAAGCAAAAATTGTTTATTTCACATTTTCTACCTCATATAAATGTTTCAGATGTTTAATGAAATTTTGTACTTTTCAGGTTTTTGTTGGATTTAGAATTGCTTATTTCTGATAATTAGTAACAATATGGCTTCTGCTTCAAAAATTAGAGCTACAAGGAGTCAATCAAAACCACATTTTATATTTGGAACCGCACAAGAGCTTCCTCTTACAACATTGCCAACAAATAAACAGGTGGGCCATACCATGTTCTTTTAAAAGAAGCCACTTCAGTGACTTCACATAACTGATATTTTCAACAAAATTACTGAAGATATACTTTGTATTTGGAGAAAAACTTCAATTCCTGCAATAGCTGACAAATCAGTTTATATCAAATTAAAGCGGTTCATCGGCAAAGCAAACGATCTTAGTAGATCAAAAAGTAGTGTCAAAATGAGAGAAAATTTTAATGACACCTTGGAAGAATTATTCGGTATCAGTGCCTGTAAATGCCCTTTTATCTCCCATCAAAACTTTGGCTGTCCTGAGAGCTGCGAAGATGTTCACATAAGATGCACCTGTCGAAGAGAACCGAAGGTACCAAAAGAAGAGCTTCTGTTTTTACAGGATCAGCGATCGACGCGTACAGTGAAAATAGGGGGCGTTGATAGTCATGACAAAAAGAATTAAAAAATGCAGTCTAGGAAATTGCGGACAGAAGGAAGAATGGTTAAAAGAAGAAGAGAAATGAAGGACTCTCATATTTTAACCGAAATAGAGTGTTTTTCAGATGTAGAGAGTACTTCCACACAATATGAATTAGACCCACATCAGAGTGAATCAGACTATGAGTCGGTTGCCATACAAGGTCAAATGAGACTTCCATTGCCTACTGTAGCGATGGAAGCCGATAGATTTGGAATTTCAGATCGAGCAGCAGCTACTTTGGCTTCAGCTGCTTCAGTTGATTATGGAGCAATCACTAAAGAAGATAGTACGCTTTTGATTGACAAGAACAAAATCCGACGGGAAAGAGAGAAAATGAGAAAAAGTTTGGTGATGGAGAGTAAAGCTAATTCTGCTGTCATATCTGCTATATTTTTTGACGGGAGAAAGGACAAGACTTTGGTGAAGGTGAAGAAAGGAAACAAATGGTACGGAGACTCTATTAGAGAGGAACACTATGTTTTGGTGTCTGAGCCAGGAAATGAATATTTAACCCATGTAGTTCCTTCTTCTGATAAAGCTCAAGATATAGCTGATAGTCTGTTCTCCTTCTTTCAAGAGTCAGCTATTAATGAGAGCATTCGTCTCATAGGATGTGACAGTACAAATACCAACACAGGCGCCAAGGGTGGGATCATCCACCTCATAGAAGAAAAACTAAAGAAACCGTTACAATGGAGCATTTGTATGCTGCATACAAATGAACTTCCCCTTCGACACTTATTTGAACATTTTGATGGTAAAACAAAAGGTTCAACATGTTTCACTGGAAAAATCGGAGTAGCACTGAAAGAATGTGAAAAAATGGCTGCAGTCAATTTCAAACCAATTAGAGAAGGCATTGATTTAACACATATCAGAAGAGGCTATCGATGATCTTAGCCAAGATCAACAGTATTTGTACAAAATTATTGTGGCTATAAGAAGTGGGAATGTCCCAAAAGATTTGGAAAATACAAAACCCGGACTACTGAACCATTCTCTCTCAATGGCTGACATTAGCAAATCGTGTCTGCCGCCTATACATTGCAGAGAAAACTACTTCATTGGCTCTTTATTCAATAATTTTCTTTATTGTTACAAATTATGGACCAAGCTGGGTCGATATCAAGAGTAGACCATATATATGGAATGGACCACATCACATATTTGGAGCAATTAATTGAGATTTCATCTTCTTCCAAAGGATGTTCAGAATGTAGTGCAGCCTTACATTGCTAGAAACGCATATTTTGCTCATTGTGAAAATGTTCTGATAGCAATGTTATCAGATACATCAGAACAAAAACGAAACAGAGCAGTTGATTTCATCATGAACATTAGAACAAAGACGGAAAATGTGTCCAAAATCAGAGAATTTAAGGTTCCTGAGATAAATTTCAACGCAAACGCATGGGATGATATTATTTACTGGTCAAAAGAAATGATGACTGAACCTCCCTTCACTATGGCGCTCACAAATATCGAACTCAATGCACTTAGGGTTAAAAAACTGTGCCTACCCTATTATCCACTTCATTCACAAAGTGTCGAGAGGGCAATAAAACTTGTCACTGATGCGGCCTCATCTGTATATTCCCAAGAATTCCGTGATGGATTTATAAGAGCAAGAATTAGGTCTCGTTCATTGCTGCCATGTGTGGAAACCAAGAAAGAAATGACTTCACTTTTTGACAATTAGCTTTTAATTAAAGACTGAAATAATTCACCAAAATTTCATAAAAGCAAACACTTCACGATTTTTGAAAAGGGATCTTTTTGGAAGTGTATTAATTATGTTTCTGCAATTGTGGTAATAAAATGTCAATAATTTCTCTCGTTGATTAGTGTTGTTGTAGATTATAGTTTGAATATTCAAAATTATATAAGGTCATTAACTATTATCAAAGTAATATACTTCGGTCATCAAAGAATTTTTCATTTATTTAGAAAAAAGTGATTTATTTGTGATATTTACCGAGGTAAATTTTGATAAAATTAAAAATTTAGAAAATAATTTATAAAAGGGCACTTTCTAATGTATTTTTATATTTTGAATCATTTTTATTCTAGTGTCTTTTAAATGGATGCATATTTTTCAAGTTATAAGCATTCTTATGTTTGACTAGCGGCCATTTTGTTTTTCTCAAAAATGCGCCAGTAGGGCAAAATTGATTTTTCTTTTATATCACTCCATGTCATCTATAGAACCCATTACAGCAAATTATAGGTGAAGCAAATAAATATTCCACAAAGAATTGCGTTTCACCCCCATCCTAATATATATATATATAGTGGCGCTCATAAGTATTCGTACAGAAAAATATTTTAAACACATTCGTCCTTATCTTTTGTACTATTCAAAGGATAGTTATGAAAAGTTTATTGTTCGTTAGGAAAATTTTAACACAATAAAAAAATTAGTTTAACTCCAATATATAATGTAAAACATCAAAGAAATTGAGGAAAATATGTTAAAATGCAAAAGTTTTCGTACATTTATTTACAAAATTATTTAATACTTTGTGTGTACACCTTAGGCTCGAGGAATTTAAATTTTTTATTAGTAGTTGACTGTTTATTGTTTAGAAACTGTTGGCAATTCTTAATTCTAGATTTTTCTTTGTGAATCGTCATGAAAGACGGATGACTGTACGAGCCATTAGTAAGCAATGGGTAGTCGTAGTAAAGAGCTGTCTAGTGTCTACAGGTCTTAAGAGATCTGTTATTACTGCACACGAGTCTGGAAAGAGTTACAGGAAGAGAGGATAACAACTTCTAATTTTATTTGTGATGGTTGCTGCAGTTACAAAGAAATGGAAAGGCTTTGGAACACTCAAAACTCAACCAAGGTGTGAACGACATTGCAAGATTTCAGAACGTACAGCTAGACGGATTGAAAGAATGGCTGCTGCGAATCCACGAGTGATTGCGGGTGATATTTGCCAAACATTAAGACTGTCTAAGATCGATGTCTATCCCTCTACTGTACGTCGGACATTGAGGAAGAATGGTCTGCATGGAACAGTTGCACGAAGAAAGCCTTTGCTATGAAAAGCGCGCAAAGAAGTTCGTTTAAAGTACGCCAATGATCATCAAAATAATGGATTTGCATTCTGGAAGAAAGTTTTCTGGATAGACAAGACCAAAATTGAATTATTCGGGAGCAACGAGCAACGGTGTTTGACGAAAATCAAATACTGGATACGAGGAAAAAAACATTCTTCCTACTGTTAAACATGGTGTTGGTAGTTTACTTCTTTGGGGGATGCATTAGTGCTTCTAGCCCAGGAAAGCTCGTTGTCATCAACGGAATAATGAATTCGAAGAAATATGAGGAAATTTTAAAAGAAAATGTATTGAGTTCAGTTCGGGAGTTGCGAATGGGTCGCAATTCAGTACTGAAACAAGATAATGATCCAAAACATAAAAGTAAGAGCACCATGAAATGACTTCAACAAAAGAATTTCAAGCTTCTCGAGTGGCCCAGTCAAAACCTAGATTTCAATTTATCGAGAATTTATGGTTTGATTTGAAAAAAGCTGTTCGCAAGAGAAACCCTTCGAATCTGAATGAATTGCAACAATTTTCTTCAGAAGAATGGGCTAAAATTTCTACTGAGAGATGTCGAAACCTTGTAGGAAA
This sequence comes from Bathynomus jamesi, assembly GCA_023014485.1. Lineage (NCBI taxonomy): Eukaryota > Metazoa > Arthropoda > Malacostraca > Isopoda > Cirolanidae > Bathynomus > Bathynomus jamesi. Next base: position 19,481 of record JAJOZX010002517.1, read on the forward strand.
ATACCCAAAACGAATCATTGAAGTCATTCAAGCAAAAGGTGGAAACAAAGTAATCTATAATTTTGTAAGGAAATGTACGAAAACTTTTGCATCTTAATTTTTTTTTTATTTTCCTCAAATTCTTTGATGCTTTACGTTATATACTGGAGTTAAACAATTTTTTTTACTCGTTATATTTTTCCAAACGAACGGTAAACTTTTCATAACTATTCTATGCATGGTACAAAAGATAAGGACGAATATAACTGAAATATTTCTCTGTACGAATATTTATGAGCACCACTATATATATATATGAATAGAAACGACGTAAATAAGGAGCGTCTCTGCACACGGGGAAGAGAAATAACGAATAAATGAAAAATGAGGCGAACCGTGTGCAGAGACGCTCCTTATTTACGCGTTTCTATTCATTTATATACTGCGTGGTCATTGCAGTTATGCATATATATATATATATATATATATATATATAATATATATAAGTAGACCAGCCAAATCCTGAATCCGGGAACACTGCGAAAGTAACAAACGTCCATTTCATAACGATTTTTCAGTTTTAACCACTTTGCAAAATGAAACAGACTCGAGAATTATGGAGTCTTTATATAGTGTGTCCATAAATGATTACCCTGATTAAAGCATGCTATAACTTTTAAATAAACACTCGTATTCAAACAGTTTTAATCATAAGTAGATAAACATACAAAGTTTTGATACATAGTTAATGAACTTAATAAGCTTCCACATGTGCACCCCTAATGGCACGTAAAATGTCTAAACGGTATTCACACTCACGCCACACATTTTCCAACGTTTACCTTGTAGGCGTGTAACTTCAAACGTTTGTGTAATACCTTGTGCACCGTAGACTTCGGTATCTTTAGTTGGCATGAAGCTTGTCTCACCGATTTCCTTGGTGACCGTGTGAAAGCAGTTTGAATGTTTTTCACCGTCCCATCGGAAACTGATGGTCTACCACTGTTCTTTCCCTTTTCCACGTTTCCAGTTTCCAAGAATTTTTTCATCCACGACTTAATTAACTTCAAATCAGGTGGATTCTTTCCATACTTTGTTCTGAACCTTCGCTGAACACTGACAGGAGATTTTGTTTCTGCAAGCCACACAACACATTGTGCCTTCTCTGTCACAGACGCCATCTTAACTGAACATCTACTACAGCGCTCCTAGCAGCGAATGCGGTAGACGAAACACACCAGCACAGAAACTATGCTTGTACGAGATCACCTGTAAAAAGAAAACGGATGTAAGATTCGTCATTAAAACATGAGAGCATACTATTTTCAGGGTAAACATTTATGGACACCCTGTATATATATATATATTATATATATATATATATATATATATATATATATATATATAATCTGCTCTAATTTTGTGCTTTTAATCTTGTTTAAATATATTAAGCTTAATTCGAAAATGAGATTACGGTTGTCATTGTAATTTTATTCTTGTTGGTGTACTATTGAAAGTATTTTAAATTAAGTTAATCCTCTACTTGTCCGACTAGTCTTTCACCAGTTTTATTTTTTCATTTTATTTTTTATTATTTTTAGCCACTGATGATGGGCGTTTGACTTCCGAAACGTCTGTCTCTATAATGTTGACTTGGGCGTTGATCATCCTTTTTATTCTTAAATGCCGGTTCCCTAAGAACACTCCTTCCTCCACAATTATACGCGTGTGTGTGTGTGTATATATATATATATATATATATATATATATTATAGGGTAGCCATAAAATCTGGAAAGGTAGGAAATATTAAGACAATTTTTTTTCGTTGTAGAGGCGGGGGCCACTAGCTTGACTTTCGTGTGAAGAGAGACTAACGCACGGAAGTGCAACGAGGTTCACGCGATAACCTACAATTCTGAAAAAAATGTCCTACGTTTCGAGACTTTATGGCCACCCCTCTATATATATATATATATATATATATATATAGAGAGAGAGAGAGAGAAGAGAGAGAGAGAGAGAGAGAGAGAGAGAGAGAGATCAACGTTTCTAACACACTGTGTTAGCAGGTTAAATTTTAGATAGAAATAAAAGTTTTCACCATTTTTCACAAATCACTATTCTGCCCACACACACAAAACAGGGTATGGGGTACGGACCATTCGCAGCATCATTTAAGATTATACAGAAGGTAAAAGTAAGAACGAAGCTTACATTAGGAGCAGGAATGCTTTGATTTATCACATTCAAATCATCAATCCCTTCACGGACAATTTATAGTAGTTTGCACTGCAGATACTCCTGGTTTTATGGGTGGTCCGGGTGCATACTTAATCAGGAACAAGATGCACCGTAAGTTGGTGTTTCCTCCCGAGGCAATGAAAATATACTCTTTGTAATCACAAGCACATTCATATCCCCTCAGACTTGCTCTACGCAAACTGGACCAAGAACTAAGAATCTCTACATTTTTCAAACTTTCCGCTTATCCATCTCCCTTTTCAGTTTATTTCCGCGTAATAGGGGAGAGTGAGGTAAAACGGGGTGGTAAGGTAAAACAGGATATCCGCCTTTTCTGCTCGGGTGGCGCTTCTATCTAGGTGTGAATGTAGTTACTAATTGTCATCGGTATGGGGGTGGAAGCCGCGCAATAGAGACGCTTTTGTGCGCGCGGTAGGATTGCTGTGATTTAGTTCGTTGTGAAATTTGCGAATAGTTTGCTGACTAATTAACTATAGGACTTGTTACTTTTATGTAGACCGATTAAGGTTTTTTGACACTGGTGTTATTTAGGTTGAAATAAAATATACAAAGCATTTTTGCTTTCTGTAAACGCCTGTTTTAACTACAATTTTACCCACGTTACCCCGTTTTACCCTATCAGTGGGGTAAAATGGGTATGTCTCCCTCTTTTGGGAAAAACAGATTCGCATACTAACAGTTAACAATGAAAAACAATCAACCTGCAACAATTTAAGGTGGACACGATAAAGGTTGTATGAGCAGAAAAATCAGATTGTTTGAGGCAGAAAACACGAATTACAAACAATTTAGCACCGAGTACCATGTTTTACCCTCACTCTCCTCCCCATACTAAATAAAGTTTCCAGTACTGTTTTTCATTATATATATATATATATATATAATTTTATATATATATATATATAATGTTGAAAGCTTTTTATTCATTTTTATTTCGTTTTTTAATCCATTTTAATGGATTAAATAAATAATGTTATAAATTAAACTAATAAATTACTTTTAATTATCATCAACTCGCGTTTATATGGTCGCACGAATGACCAAAGAAGATTTTCAGCATTATTTGATTCCTTTCAGGTTCGTATTTTAATAGATATTTAATTAAAAATCATACTTGAATAGAACTTTAGAGGTCTTCATAATGATATTAAAAATAAATCGTAATAAAATTACTTTTCATATCGAGCAGTATGAGTTAATATTAACAAGATATTAAGATATAGAAAAAAACGTTTTTGTTTTTTTTTGCATTGTTTTATCACTTTCAGATTTATGGTTTAAAAAAAACAAATTTTTCATCAACATTAAAAATAAAACCTAAAAAACCGGGTCTTTGAGTGATTGATGTTTTTTTGCATAATAAAAGTGTTTAAAAAATAGCGAAACCCCATAAAACATGCCACATTCTCTCTCTCTCTCTCTCTCTCTCTCTCTCTCTCTCTCTCTCTCTCTCTCTCTCTCTCTCTCTATATATATATATATATATATATACATATATATACACACGAAGGTACTTCAATAAGTATCCGCACTTTTTATTTAGTGATAATATAGTATATATAATATATACTCGTAATAACGAGCCAAACTGAGATCTATAGGCTTATTTCGGCTAGCAACAGTATAGGCTTATTTAGGCTACTCGTAGCTGTCACATATTGTACGAGAGGTGAGCATGGCTGCGCCGCTTTCAATTTGTACTCTGGAAGAACAGAGATCCGTGGTTCGTTTTTTGTGGGCAGAAAGTGTGAAAGGAGCTGAAATTCACAAGCGTTTATGTGCTCAGTATGGGAATAATGCGTTACCACGGCGAAGTGTGTACGAGTGGATTCAAATGTTTAAGGAAGGTCGGACATGTGTGACGGATGCTCAGCGCTCAGGACGATCGTCAACATCAACCAGTGGTGACAAGCAGGAAGAAGCCAGAGCCATGATTTTCGATAACAGAAGATTAACAATAAAAGAAATTGCATCTTCATTAGACATCAGTCAAGGGTCAGCCTATTCGATAGTTCATGACATTCTTGGCTTTCACAAGGTTCGTGCAAGATGGGTGCCCAAACAGTTGACAGAAGAGCACAAGCGTAATCGTATGGACGTCTGCTCTCGTCTTTTGGCGCGGTATCATAATGAAGGTGAAAACTTCTTGGAGCGCATTATCACTGGAGATGAAACCTGGATCCATCACTATGAACCGGAAAGCAAACGACAGAGCATGCAATGGAAGCATCCAACATCTCCCGTTGCAAGGAAGTTCAAAGCGCAGCCTTCAGCAGGTAAAGTTATTCTAACACTGTTTTGGGATACACGAGGCACTTTCCCTGAACATTATCTAGAGCGTGGAACTACAGTAACAAGTGCATCGTATTCTGACGTGCTTCGGAATGAGTTAAAGCAAGCAATTCGCACAAAACGGAGAGAGAGATTGTCGGAAGGTGTTATTCTGTTACACGACAATGCGCGCCCTCATACCGCTGCACAGACTAGAAAATGCCTTCAAGAACTTAAATTTGAAGTTCTCGACCATCCAGCCTGCAGTCCAGACCCGTCATCTTCGGATTTTTACCTGTCTGGACCACTAAAAGACGCTTTGAGAGGTCAGCGATTCCAAGGCGATGATGACCTGAAGGAGGCGGTGCATGACTGGCTATGCACACAGCCAAAAACATTCTTTTGTGATGGCATTAGGAAGCTTGTAGATCGCTGGACGAAGTGTATTGAGAAACAGGGAGACTATGTTGAGAAGTGGTGTTTATAATCTATCAGATGTGAAAATAAAATTGTGAAAATAAAAAGTGCGGATACTTATTGGATTAACCTCGTATACACACACACACACACTCATTATATATATATATATATATATATATATATATATATATATATATATATATATATATATATATAATTTAGGGTGGTCCTTTGGTCCCTAGCTATATAAGGGAAAATTCAACTTACGAAATTCAATTGCGCTACCTCCGGATTTCGTTAGAAATATCGAAAAATGGTCGCAGACAAAATTTCATATGAATCGGAGAATATTTACTGGTGCCACATTAGGGTGGTCCTCATGTTTGAACTTTCGACATTCAATGCGGCTACCTACCCTGGATATTGTTGCTAGTCTCAAAAAAGTGCTGTAAGGAAAATTTTAACTTAATCGGCTTATATTATCTGCTATATTATCTCAATGTTTCCCCCATAAGGGGGAAACTTCAACGACCTTCACTGACCTTCATCAGTCATCAACAAATGCAAGTATTTGCACTTCCGGTGTTTGTTTGTCTCCTCCTGCACATTTGGGTTCAGAACATTGTATCTCTAATATTAGCTCTCGGTTGCTGCTGTTTTGTGTGTTAACGGAGTGTTCCTTCTTCCTCAGGTGAATCTCGAGAATAGCATCGACAAGGACGTCTAGTGAAGTGTGGTTAGTTGGCCAGCCAAGAAAGGAATTGATTGGAGGGAAGCTTCCTTCTTCAGGAGCAGTACTCCAGCGCCTGTTCCACCAGCTCCGAAAGGAGAAACTGTTCCTCCGTGAGGCTGCAACGACTGTTTGCCGAGATGTGGGGGACTTTTGGGAGAGGGGCAGGATTCCGACCACGGCAAACAGAAATATCATCCCGAAGATCGACAGTCTGTATGAAGAGTGACGGGGTCTTGGGAAGACGAAGAGTAGGAAGTCGGAGGCAGAAAAAAGGAAGAGGGAGGCTTTCCTTCAGAAATTGGAAGAACTCTTCGACGTCGCCCATGCCGATGCCAACAACATGATCAAAAATGAAGAGGACAAGGATGGCGCAGAGGGAGAAAGGAAGGCGGGGCTGCATGATGGGAGTGGATAAGAAGCTGGCGGAGAAGGAGTCCCGGAAGTTGAGCCGAAGCCGCGCTGAGACAGCACGTCAGGAATAGGACATGAAACGCCGCTAAGAAACCAACGTGGTGGAGCTGGAGAGCTCTTCCAGTAGCAGCGCCCATGGGACGGCGAACGATGAGGACTCTACAGCAGCGGGTCCTTCTACCTCCATGGCGGCACCTCCGAAGCGGCGACGAGCCTCCGGAGCCCCGTTGACTCCATCGATAGCCGCAGCATTGGGTCGGACCAAGACCACCGGTTGCAATGCTGCATACATCCTGAGGGCGGCTGCGTCTGCATATGAACGAGACCCATCGACGGTGACCCTGAACCCGCAGAGTATCCGCCAAGCCCGCATGAAGTTGCGTCAGGAGACAGCTGAAGTCTTGAAGGAGTCCTTCGATCCAACTGTACCCCCTCATTATCCACTGAGATGGTAAGATCATTCGCGATCTCACTGGTGACGATGCCGTTGAGTGTCTTCCGACCCTTGTTTTTGGCGAAGGAGTGTTGAAGCTGCTATGCGTGCCCAAACTGCCTTCCGGTACGGGCGAAGCCATAGCGAATGCCGCCATCGAGGCTCTGGATGAATGGGGTATTTCGAATCGTGTCAGAGGCATGTCCTTCGATACGACGGCAAGCAACACGGGAGTTCGTAGAGGAGCTTGCACACTCATCTAACAAAGGTTCAACGTTAACCTCCTCCATCTTGCCTGTCGTCACCACATGATGGAAATTGTGGCCGAGCAAATCTTCACTCTTTGCTTCAGGCCTTCCTCTGGTCCAGACATCCCCCTCTTCAAGAGGTTCAAGCAGAGGTTTTTTTTTTTACTTGTCATATACGCCATCAAGATCTTCCTCTTCCACAACCAGTTCGAGCTCAGTCCACGAGAGAAGCGAAGCCTCAGCCGTTTCGTCCCATTCGCGGTGACGACATACATTCCCGCTTGGTTTGAGGCCCCGCTAGCTGCTTCTGCGCCAGCCAACGACCTCCGCTTGTACAAGCAGCTTATTTCTTATGAATACGGGGAGATTGCCACCGCGGGGTCCAAGGCTTTCAGCCGGCATCTGTGGTATCTGTCGGAAGAGCTGGCTGGATTGGCGTTCTTCGACGTAAAGTTCACCGCAGAAGAAAAGAAACACATGATCGCTGCTCTCTAAGATGAAGGATCCGAGGACCCGCCAAAGCGGATTTGTGTCAGGGATTTTCAGGGATGCCACCCTGAAGGACAAGACGGTGGCCAACTTCGTCACCTCGCGGTCTCGACGCCGTTTCGCGGCTCTCGACCTCCTCCCCGACTGGTTCCTCGGTGTGGACCGATTCATCGATTTTTTGTACCTGGTATTCCATACATTAAAACGAAGCTCACCCTCTCGTCTATTGTTAATTTCGCAGCCATCCCCTACCTAAAAAAAAAATAATATATAGTTAACACTGAAAATTCCTATGATGCGCGACTTTTGCGCCACCCTGTATATACGCGCATCTCTGCATAAGTTAGGTACCGATTTTTTAAATTTATATATCTAAAATAAAGTAACTACTTAACCTAACTTAGATTAACCTTAGTACCATCGAACCGAGAAAGGCATAACAAACGTTCCCGACCTGACCTGACTTGACCTAACCAACCTAAACGGACTTTAAATAGCTATTTACTAGTTAAACTAAAACGTAATAATAATAAACTGTTTCTATAATTTTTGAATAACATTTTAATGTTCTGAAGTAACAAGAGTGTTACTTCACAAAGAAATTATCTCACTACGTATATGAATTATCACACACTTGATCTCACTTATGCCCAACTCCCTACGCTCACACACACACACACACACACAAGATGAATACAGGCATTATTTGAAATAAGCTTACAAATGGAAGCAGTGGGTTATTTATGGAAATTTGAACTGAAATTTTAATTAAAATTTAATTAATTAAATTCATTACTTAAATTAAATTTGAAAAATTTATTTTAGCTTTCCGACACTCAATTTAGTCATGCGACATTGTAATAATGAAGATTATGCCATGATTTAAAGTGTGTGTGTATATATATATATATATATATATATATATATATACTATTCAATGCAGTGGGTTGGTGGGTTGAATAGTGCCCAATCAGGTTGTAATGGGTTTGGTTGAATTTGTTTATGGTAATTTAATTACAATGCTAATTTGTAATAAATAGAAGTAGTGTGATTGTTAATTAATGTAATTTGACGTGATTGTTACTTAGAAATTTGTTTTATAATGACTACCGAGAGAGAGAGAGAGAGAGAGAGAGAGAGAGAGAGAGAGAGAGAGAGAGAGAGAGAAAATTAGATTTAAAATCCCAGTTGGTATACCTGAGAGCAGTTAGTGTTAAAATTTACAGTTGGCAACCCTGTGCCTTATTTTCAAATAGATCAAATAGATTTTCCCTGGTTTTTGTGATCGCAAGGTGCACTGTGTTTCATAATGTTTTCTATAGTGTTTTTCATAGTGTTTTGTTTCGGTTTCCCATACGTTAGGCCTCATCAGACACGCTGCCGAGTCAGCCAGGCATTCTATGCAGTTAAACGAAATTCAGTATAGAAAAACCGTTAAAGTTTGTAATGCAGAATAAGTTCGATATAACACATATCATTATAAGTAAAAAAAAATCATGTTAATACATAAAAACCATTACAATAAAGTCGAACCACTACAACTTCTAATTAGATTGAGTTTGTGTTAACCTTATCTAACTTTATGTTAATTTTTCGCAAATTGAAAACATAGATTAAAGGAAAATTCGAATTTTCAGAGATTCAAGTTCTTGGTCCAGTTTATATAGAGAAAGCCTGAGGTGATATGAATGTATTTGCGAATTGAACGCTGCATTTGTGTTGCCTTTGTAAAGAAACACGAACTTGCGGTATCCACTCCTTTCACTCTAAAAGAGAAGTGTTCGCTTAATCTACTTCAGAACGAAGATAGGGGAAAAGGATTGAGCACTGCAAAAAATATGTACATTTGACAGAGCGAAAATACTTGTAAAAAAGTCAAGATTTCAATAAGTAAGAGGTAGGACTGAGAAAAAGCACGCAAAGATTATCACATACATGCCCAATTGCCCATTTTGACAGACATAAGGCCGACGAGGTCTACCAACCTTTTTTTAGAGATGCGAAATTGCTATAAGTATAATTATCAGGTCATGGATTAAGTAGTTAATACATTTAAGTCTTAAAAGCCAGAATTAAGTATATTAACAATATTCTAATTAGTTCTATATTTACAATATTGATTAGACTTATAAATCTGAATTGTATATAATATTGTAGCACATATTTATTGACATAGGGTGAAGTGGGTTGGTAAAATAGGGGAGTGGTACGTGAATAGTAAGTCAAAATTTCAGGGGTACGCAGCCTATTAAAATAGTTTGAGAAACACTGCTGTCTGTAATCTATCATATAATCTATATACAGTAAACTCTCGTCCAACGCGTGTTTGTCCAGCGCGAATTTGTTTATACACGTAAAAATAAATGCGAACAATTATTTGCCGAAAGCGGAAAATTTGATTATACAGTACACGGTCCGCCAAACACGCTCTAATACAGTAGTACTGTACACGTGCCAATCCGCGCTCTAGTGTTTTCTCCTACACTCTCGCATGTCCCTCCCTCTCGCGTCACCCCTCGCATCACCCTTTGTCTCAGTCCCGCTAACGCGTTAAGTTCAATGAAGTTGTGTTGGATTGTTTTTGTCGTATTTTGCCGTTGTTTTGCTATTACCCTTAGACAGCAGTATAGCACTAAAACGTAAAGCATCTGCAAGTGATAGTGAAGAGAAGAAAAGTCATAAGGCTATGACATTAGTCGAAAAAAAAAAGATTCTAGATAAGTTGCGTGGTGGTATGAGCATAACATCAGTTGGCCGCGAGTATCACGTGACTGAGTCTACCATACGCACCATCCGAAAGAGTGAAGAAAAGATACGTGCTATTTTCATTTAATATATTTTTATTTATCATATGTAAATATCATTATGTTTATGATTTTATTATGTTCTTATTTCATATAGAATATAGGTAGGGAAATTCATTTATGTGTGAATAAAAAATCTACGTATCTAAGTATTAATGGGAGACTCTACGCGGCCGGCCGAGTTCACGTATCCCCATTTATCCCATAAGGTATTAAGTTTGTCCAACGCAGATTTACCTAACGCGCCGTTCTAGAGGAACCTAATCCCCGCGTTGGACGAGGGTTTACTACTTGTTAATGAAGCTGCGAGTCACGCGCATCCTGAATGGGTATATGGGCAGAGCGGTGCTTCGTCAAAACAGCTAAACCTTTTTTTTTCGTGTAAGTATTTTATGGGCTATATACTTATCAGTATTTTTAGTTGAAACATAAAAGCTGAAAATAGTCAGTAAGCCTATTTTGTAACCTGTGGGTGTACGTTTAATTACAAAATATATATATATGTATGTGTGTGTGTGTGTGTGTGTTATCCATATAGACAAATGAGCAGTTTGAGGGTGGTAGAAAAAGACAAAATGGAGTTATATTCCGTTACGTTTCGGCACAACGCCTTACTCACACAGAATGACAACACGAGTGAAACACACAATATTTAAATGTGGCGATTTTTTCCAAACCTACTAGACGAACATTCGTGACTTCACCTGATTGGCTGGTTACTGGTGATGCTCCTTGACCCCGTCCCTTTCTGCTAGCTTCACCATAATTTTTCTCGTTAATTTGGCTAAACACATAAATCCCTCTCTATGATTTACCACGTCTTCTGACGTTATATAAGCAGCTTCAACTGCTTTCATCATCCCCTTATCTAGTCCTTTATGAATGATCTTAGTTTCCTGCCAGTTTGGCAGGTGTCGTACCTACCTGCGTGCAAGACGAGTGAGTTAGATGTTCGAACATCTGCGTCTTTTTCTACCACCGTCAAACCGCTCATATAACCTTTGGAATCCGAACCACGCCCCACCAGCAGCCCAGCGTCTTAACCACTTAACTTAGCACGATTCCGATGTGGACATCACCCCAACTTACGGACATATAAACACAGACTAGACAACTCCACAGACGACACCTGCCACCTGTGCCAGGACACACCACAAACAATTGAACACATTATGACAGACTGTACCGCTCTGGCACAACAACGAACACAACACATCACTAGTGCGCTGAACCTCTGGTCCACTCCGGAAAGGGGGATCGGTTACCTGCGAGCCGCCGGCTTGTTCGATCAGGGTGGGCTGATCGGCTAAATAACAACAACCACTAGGCCACCCAGGGTACCCATTTATCTACCAATCACTTTCTTTATTGTGTGGAAGGATGAACAGCTGGGTTTTGCTGCGCGCCGGTTGCCGTCACTGCGTCTCGAACCCGCGGCCGATGGATTCGTAGTCAGCGACGCTAACCACTAAACCTGTAAACGTAATTGAGATATACTGGAAAATACTTTGATGAAAATAAAAATATCTTTTGCAGAAATTATTAATCATTAAATTAAAATTAAAAATTGTTTGCTTTTTGTTAAGTTAAAAGTAATTAATTCAAATAGTATTTTATATATATATATAGAGGGTGTCCCATACGTCCGGCATCGTAGGAAAAATAATAAAAAAAGGCAAAACAAAAACTTTTATTTACAGAACGTGCTCAATATGTCCACCATTGTTTTCAGTACACAAATTCAGACGTGATACCCAGTCAGCAAGCACACGGTGAATGATGTCAGGAGTAATGGTGTTACATGTCCCAATAATGCGCTGCCGCAAATGTTCAACACTCCTAATTTTCTCTGCGTATACCAGCGCTTTCAAGTGGCCCCAGAGATAAAAATCTAGTGGCTTGAGATCCGGGCTTCTAGCTGGCCATTCCACAGGCCCTCGACGTCCTATCCAATGAACAGGGAATTGTTGGTACAGGTATTCCCTTACTTGGGTGCTGTATTGTGCAGGAGCGCCGTCTTGCTGGAACCATGTTGGGAAATTTCCTTCTTCGCTCAAGACACTGGGAAATGCTTCTTCCTTGAGCATACATAGGTAGGTGCCTCCAGTGCAGTGGTGGGCACTGTTAACCAAAAAGTTAACTTCGATAACGATAATCCGTTAACCCCAATTTTTAACTCCGATAACGATAATCCAATAATTTTACTACAAAGTTAACGGAAGTTAACGATAATTCGTTAACGATAACTATTTCTTTACTAACATTTAAAAAAATCAAGGAAAAAAGCTTTAAAACCCATAGAAAATGTTTATTTATGCAAAATCCAACAATAAATAGGTATTTAACTGTATTTTTATCAAGTTTTGCAACTTTTTGCTTAATAACTTTTTTTTTTATTTTTAATAAAAAATGTACTGATTACATGTTTTGAAACCCATGTAACCACTAACCATTAACTAAATTTTAATTTACCAGAGAATTATTATGGCGGGAACTGAAAGGTAAAATTAAATTTTAGGCACATTTATTAAAGACTATGACACAATGTGCTGGTTGCCCTTCAGAAAGACCAACTTCTCAAAGTTAGGTCCAACTGCCAGTCTTGACCTCTTGGGCCTCAGGATGTCCTTGCCGAGAGAGAAGAGCCGTTCCACTGCGGCAGAGGACGGAATTGGCAGACTGAAGTTATGGCGATTTGAATTCATTCGCGGAGCGGTGATCTTCCGTGAGTGACTCCTCGCAGTTAACGTGTTAACGGACTTTAACAGACTAAATATCGAGTTATCGGAAGTTAACTGGTCCGATAACGATAAATGGAAATTAACTTCCGTTAATAGTCCGTTAAAAAAAGTTAACTTCGTTAATTAACTGTTATCGGATTAACGCTTTACTGCCCAACACTGCTCCAGTGACATGTTCATCAAAAAAGAGGGGGCCTATGATGCGATCCTTCCAAATGCCACACCATACCATCACCCGAGATGCACCTTGTTCCTTTGAAGAGGTATACCAGTGAGGGTTGTTTTGAGGCCAGTAGCGGGTGTTCTGTCGATTTACTTCACCATTTCCATAAAAAAACAGCCTCGTCACTGAACAGAATGGTGGACGGGAAATTGGCACCCAGAGCATATTGTTCCGTAGCCCATTCACAAAATTCCTTCCGCCTGTCGGGATCATTTTCTCTTAATTTCTGTAGGATCTGAAGTTTATATGGATGCCATTTGTGAGCCTGAAGAATGCGATGGATGCTACTTTTCGACACTCCTCTCTCGGCGGACAATCGCCGAAGAGACTTATTAGGACTTCTGTTAAAATGAGCCAGGATAGCAGTCACTGTATCATCGTCAGTGGACCTCCTTGAAGGTCCACTGCGTGGTTTATCTTCTATGGATCCTGTTTCCTTAAACTTTGCAACAAGTCTACTAACACAACTCTCTGTTATTGGCTCGCGGTCTGGATGCAGTCTCTTAAATTCAGCAGCGGCCTCTCTCTGACTCCGATTTCCTATGGGTAGAATTATCTGGATTCGTTCTTCCTTGCTCACAGACATTATGGCCTGTAGAAAGAGAAAAATATGAATTATGGTTTGTAGAAATAGAAAAATATGAATTTCTCCTATGATGCCGGACTTATGGGACACCCTGTATATATATATATATATGTTAACCCCTCCGTCTATGGCGCTGGGGTGGTTCGGAGTCGACGGGGGTTCTGGTTAGGAGGCAGCAACGGATCTGTTACTTGCAGTAGTTTCTTCTATACTACTCTCCGAGTTCTTCTTTAGTGGCTCGGAGGATTCTGAGAGGCTTATTAAATTCTTTGGGGTTTCTCCCCGATTCTTCTTGTAACTTATCGGGAGATTCTAATGACTAAGTTTTCTGAAGAGAGCACGGCTCGAAGGAGAAGATAAAGACTTTTTCTTACTGTGTTTTACTCCTAAACTGTTACAGGTAATGCTCAGCCTCGTAGTTGGAATCAGAACAAACATGGAAGAAATTGGTGGGCTTTATATTCCCCAATTCTACTAACATCATCATTATTAAATGTTGAAGAGGCTGCATTATTTTTGCACAATATTTGAAAAGAAAGTAAATCTTTTAGCTGTGGTAAGGTTTAAACGAATAAACAAGATATTTGAAGATGAAGCCATATTTTTATCTTAAATTGCGTATTTTCAGATCTGATGTTATCATGATCTGCCAAGTTAACTAAAAGTGGAAATTGAACTATGCATCTTTACACTAAAATATGCATATGAGTAAAAATTAAAGGTTTAAGATTTACAATTAAATGCTTAGGCAAGACATGACTTCATCTTTTATAACGAAGAAAGAATGTATACAAAACATGACATGGCAAAAGTTACTCAGGATTCATTATTCAGCTAAATCTAAAAAAATGATTATGAGATTTTAAAAAAAGAACAGGTCATCAATTATTTGGCAAAGTAGAAAGCACATCAAAATTAATTCCAAATGAAAAATAATAATAAAAAATAACAGTATTGCCGATTCTACATTCCTTATGGCGACATAATGTCGGGTCGGACATTGAGTACATTGTAATTTTGGTCTACTGTAACTATGATTATAATTACCAATTCATTTATTATCGTTAACTACAATTCCATTAAAGTACATTGACTACGTCATTTAGTACATTACATCATTAAGTACAGTTTCATTAAAGTACATTACATTATATTAAATTAAAAGTATTACAGTTAATTATAATTAAACAGTTACTATAACTTTTTGTTTTTACAGTGTTTCATATTAATAGACAATTAAGATGTTTAGAAATATAATACAAAGTACATGGCACTTACGAGATAATTTATTTACGAAATAATATGCTATCGGAGGTATTTTATCTTTGAAGCGCTCGATTCTGTCTGTCAGCTGAATTCGAGAATAATTTACCAAGCATTTATGAATATCTTTAGGGGTGAACGCACTTAAAAATAAAAATGAAAAAAATATAATACGAGAACGTTTTCGAACGAAGGCAAAAGTTTTGCGTTTCATAGATTGACACGAGTAAAAATAGACTGATAAGTTGATAGGGCATAAGTAGACAATAGGTAGATGAATGAATAAGTAATAAAATTAATAAAGGATAGCGGTCAAGAAAGAACATGAATTAAGATGAATTAGGGAAATACAGTAATGAATAAAGAAGTATAAATCGAAATTCTATCCAAAAACTCGCTTAGGCGATTTTGGTTTCTTATGTAAAAATGAACATTCAACATAAAACTATACGAACATAAGTTCTGCATGAAGACAATGAATCCATATAATGATGGTGTAGGAATTGTTCATTGTTCACTTTTTACATATATATATATAATACCAGAGGAATCGTTTAATTAAATTCTTTTTGAAGGCTTTAAATAATATCCAGTATTTATTTTAATTTAATTAAATTGTTCTTTTATTCTCCATTTATTATTAATTATGTTTTCGTTTATACATACAGGGTGATTTTTTTTTATTCATCAGCCAATTGCATTGCACATACCATTGTAACAATCAGATGAATAAAATATCATCCTGTACATTCTCATTCATTTATAATTTTTTTATGTATCTGTTTATTTATTATATACTGATGATTTTCATTCCGATTCTCATCCGCGGTCCGCGAAGAGAGAGTGCGTGGAGTGAGAATTCCGAAACTGAGGAAAGTTTCCCTATTTGGAAAATGATAAAAAGAGACTGTGACTCAACTGCGGCGCTGAGGGGAATTTTCTAAATGAAAAAAATAACTTGCGACAGAAAATCCTACGGTGGAAATAGGAATGGATCCATTTGGTAATTGCCTCTTTCGAGATTCTCACTCACGGATTTATCATTCTTGAACGAAGACTGTAATGGAAGTGACATTAACTGAAAAGACCGTTATAACTGGAATATTTACGTAGTGAATGATCGCACTAAACGTACGAATCACGTTTTCTGACTTGGAAACATTAGACTAACTCCTCTAATGTCTATAGTTATAGCGGTGGTTCTCAATCGGAGTGCCGCAGAAATCTAAATTTCACTAAGAGCAATAACGTTTATCAAGTTAATTTTTGTTGGTTTTTTTTTCTTTTCTTTCTAAAGTAATTGACCACAACCATTAAAATATAACAATTTATAATTCTGTGATTAAAATTAGGCACGTTTAAATGTTTAACAATTTTTGCAACATTTTATGTAAAAAAATGTTTCAGGGGTGCCCCGAAATATGATGAATGTATTTAGGGGTGCCTTCAGTGAAAAAAAGTTGAGAACCATTGCTCTATAGTTCGAATCAGTTTTGGAATATATATATATATATATATATATATATATATATATATATATATATATATATAATATATATTATATATATATATATACTGTATATGGTAAAATATGCAGGATGCTGCAGAGGAGTCAACCGCAGGTCGACCCTGAACCGTCGTTCGAACTCACATAAAATAAGTAACAAAGTAATATATATATATATATATATATATATATATATATATATATATATATATATATATATATATATAATCATGCGGGTTGCTTCTACAGAGCTTCAATTTAATATTTAGGAGAAATCCAATGACAAGGAGAAATGTAAATGCCATGAAAAGTCTTCTTTAATGCGCAACGTTTCGAGCAATACGCTCATCTTCAGGCTGTATGATAACAATGTGAAATTAAAATCAATAATTGAATGAAAAACAAGACAAAGAAAATTTCTATAACCTATTCATAAAGGCAAATTTTAAAAGACTGAAAAAAGAGGGTTAAATTCTAAGTTATACAGATTTACATTTAAAATTAAGAAGCTATTTTTAAATACATATAGTAAATGTGAAATTAATACACTGGAAAAATTAACAATAGTACACTGGAATAATGAAACTAACTAACCTTTCACTGCAATTTCCGAGGCTAGACTGATTTAAGCAGAGGCAAAACGAGAAAACATAAGATAAGATAAGATAAGATAAGATAAGATAAGATGGTGAGGGCGATTGGGGAAGGGGGGATTATAAGGAATTGGGGAAGGAGGAGGGATTATAAGAAGTTTAAAGGGACAGCTGGTGAGTCAACATTTAGCGTAGGGGTCAAAGTTTTAATGTAAAGCGATTCCAAAATTCTAAGTGAGTTTGGACAAGTATTACAACCAAGAATTTTAAAATTGTCTAAAGTGACATCAGTTTTACATTTTATACTGTGTTCCCGAATACTAGAAACTTCTTTAGTTTTTAAAATTTTACCTGTTCGGCCACTTATTCCCATATGCGAATAAAATCTAGCCCTGTTATCATACAGCCTGAAGATGAGCGTATTGCTCGAAACGTTGCGCATTAAAGAAGACTTTTCATGGCATTTACATTTCTCCTTGTCATTGGATTTCTCCTAAATATATATATATATATATATATATATATATATATATATAGGGAATACAAAGGACACCAAATGGCAGCAGACCAGCTAGTCCCTACGAGGGTGTCTGTTTAAGAAGGAAGGTTAAAAGATGTAAGAAAATTTAAAGACAAGTGAAAGTTTTGAAGTAAAGCAAAAAAGGGAGGTTGAAAGGAAAGAAAGAAATTTAGAGATAAAATTAAAATTTTAAAGTAAAAAGGAGGAAATCCGAGTGAAAATTCTACAATACTTGTACGCGCTAACATATCTATATAGATCCCGCCACCACCACCACCACCACCACCACCACAACTAATGATGTCATCGGCAGGAGGGCTTCTACAGTATTTTGTTTTATCCATTCATAGCCAATGCGACGTTTCTTAAGTCCGTTGACAAAATACAAAAGAAAAGCAAAAAGAAAACGAACAATTAATCGATAACTCATGAAATTTGATTACTCATTTATAATAGTAGTGAAATGACTCGCATTTTATATGCGTCACGCGGGATTGCCTGCCGCACGATATTTATAGGGATGATCACTGAGGATCAGAAAATTCTTGATGGTCCCAATCAGTCGATTGTTGCAGGAAGAGTTGAGTCCGTAATTTGCAAATAGAGTTAACTTCCGACTAAGTGAATCACCTTTCCTCACCCTTTTTCGTACGTGTATAGATAGTTCAGGATGGAATAAAACGCCGCGTATTTCTTAATGTTTACTTAAATTAAATCCATTGAAGTGATGAATATGGAACAACAATTTCATTGCAATCAAGTGTAATTGTTTTCACAGTAAAAATGACAGAAATGGAACAGTGATATGAAGTGAACGTTTGTGTTCACTCTTTCCCGTTGCTACGAAGAACAGTTACTGGGTATTCTTATAAAAGTATCGAAAATATGAAGGAGAATTTGACGTTTGAAAAGAACCAGATGGGGGAGTCTATGGTCGGACGAGAATCTTCAGGAAAAAATAGACAGGGAAACTGTCCATAAAACTTTATGAGGAATAGAGAGACTCGTGAGTGAACGAAGTAACAATTGATATTGTAAAATATCCGTTTGTCTCGAACTGTAAAGTTACGTACGATGTCAGCTATTGGGGGAGGGAAAGATTTATCGGATATGTGGTCAATACGCATTCAGTGTTAACCACACGACACTAGAAATCGGCAAACGTTCAAAGATATTGTAAAAATCTTAAGGTATTTTTTTAATTTGGTTAAATGAAGGAAAAATATATTTGTTATGACGAACTCATTAGGCACATGCAAGTTTATGACCTTCATGACGTATGTGATAAAATTACAATATAACTCGAACACGACTGAAGAAGCAAAATACATTACCCTGTATTGTATATATTTACATTAAAATCAAGCGTCCTCTATTTTGAGTTTTATTACTATATATAGAAGCACTTTAGAGAAAACGTCATCCGTGTTAAAATGGCAACATTTTTGAACTGATGACACACTTGATCCGGCTCCCAACAAAACATTGATGATGAAGAAAGAAAATATGCTGTCATGAATCATGTGCAACTCGGTAACTATTCACGCACTTAAAAATATTTGAATGTATTCACTAACTTAATAACTTTGCTCTTTTTAATAACGTTTGTTGTAAGTAACCAATTAATCCTCTATAGCAAAGATGGCCAACTTCCATTTGTTTGAAAAACACTTTATTTCACCCTCAAGAGTCTGGGAGTCGGACCTTTGAAGTGAAATATGGATTAAAAAATCACTAAAATTAATAATGTGTCAGAAAATGTATTCCCGTCAAAAATTAAACAAATTATTCTATTATATTATAATGTCATACGGGTCTTCCTTTCAATATTTTACGATAATTTATATTCCTAATTTATTTGTGGGAATCTCACGATAAATTTCGATGCTGGAGGCCGGGAAAAGCGGTCTCACGGGCCGGAGGCGGCCTTGAATCATCTCCGTTTTATGGGATTTAAACGGGCTAGATTATTTGACATATACAGGGGTGTACATAAAGTCAGGATCTATTTTTGTGAAGCACTTGGAAATCATATGGAATTCAATCATAAAATGATAAAGTGGTAACATTTATTAAATAATTAAGAGTAGGATTCGACGTGACGCCCATCAGTATCCCTGCACAGCTCAAATCGTTCCGCAGCATTTCTAAACACATTCTGGAGCATTTGCGGGGTTATGTTATCTGCAGCAGTTCGTATACGTGTACGTAAGTTTTCAAGACTCGTAATCTTCGTCTGATAGACGTGCGATTTGATAAAGCCCAATGCAAAGAAATCTAAAGGGGTTAAATCTGGTGATCTCGCTGGCCAAGGTCTGTTGCTTCCGCGTCCGATCCAGCGATTTGGAAAACGTCCATTTAGATAATCCTGAACAATTTTGGCATAGTGACAAGGAGCACCATCATGTTGATAGACGACGGTACTAACAATCCTATCCCCAATCAGCTGAGGTTCAAGGAATTGTTGCAACATGTCCAGATAAATAAGCCCCGTAACTGTAGCTTCAGCAAAGAAAAAAGGACCATAAACCTTAGATTTTGTTAAACCCATCCAGACATTAACTTTAGGCGAGTCTCTTTCCCAATTTTGGACGAAATCATTCGGTCTTTCATCTGCCCAAATTCGACAGTTATGGCGATTTACTTTTCCACACGTATGGAAAGTGGCTTCATCACTAAAGAGAATGTTGTCCATTAAATTATCACTCCAGATTTTTCTACGAGATCAGCACACACAGCACTTCGTCGAGGGAAATCTTCCTCATGTAAATCATGTAAAACCTGCAAATGATAGCTTTTCTTCCGCAAATTAACTTTCAGAATTTTGTGCACAGATGACGTCGGGAGGCCGAGTCTGTGTGATGCAGCACGAACGGACGTACGTGGCTCCTCAGTGATAATTCCGCGTACTGCATTCACGGTAAGATCTGACATACACGGTCGTCCTGATCTTGCTTCATCATTTACAGATCCCGTTCGTTTAAATTTGTTCACCAATTTTCGTATTGTCTTGTCTATTGGCCCCGGCTTATGAAATCTCCTTCTAAACTTCTCTCTGATGTCATTGTATTTCTTTCCCTCGATTCGCCAAATTACTATTGCCACACGCTCTTCTGTATTCATTCTAAGGGCTTCTGAAAAGAAAAATAGAAAAAAATAATTATTTCACAAAAATAGATCCTGACTTTATGTACACCCTGTATTACCTTAAAGCTAGCCAGTCTAACAATAGGCGTAGTGTTTAGCCCACAACTAATTAGGTCGTGTAATCTCAATGGCCAAGCAAAGGAAACAGTATAATGCTTAGCTTAGATTCTCTGAGAAAGTTTAACTAGTCTAACCAGGACAACCTACAATTTCTAGACCCACGTGAGGTTGTTTTATAGGCCTTCACCTAAATTTTTTTCTCCTCATAAGAAAACAACTCAAGATTTTGTTTTTGACCATGAAATCTGTTAAGAAATTCGATTATAATCAGTAAAATTAATTAGTTAGTTAATTAGTCTTGACACTAAAATCAAATAACTATAAAAACTGTATCATAGTTTAACTTATTTAAACATTAATATATATTTTAATAATAAATAATTAAGTGATAATCCGTTGAATGATGTCATGACTAATGGCAACAATAATTATTCATTCATCCTGAACGAGCTTTCGTTACGTGCGTGCGTCTGCGAGAGAGTTGCCATTTATAAGCGCGGATGACGTCACACTTTAGATCCGTTCTGGAAAACATTCTCTCCTTTACCCTCCTCCCCCTTCAAGATGATATATTTTAGAAAACATTTCATTATTCATTATCTTCAAATCCTTTCATCGAAGAAAGTTCGGTGTCTTTAAGGGTTAAATTGAAGAAAATTTTAAGATAAAATTGAGCTCTACGGGCTATTAAAAACAAACTTTTAATTCCTACGTATAAATGTGATCATTTCACGATAAATATGTCCGCGTCTGAAGTTTGGAATTAATTTTTTTTTTTTTTTTTTTTTTTACTTGAAAGTGAGTATAAATTAAAGTTTTTTTAAAACTTATTTTAAAAGGAAACAAATCATATTTAATTACGAGTTTTATGGGGTTGAGCACTCACCCATATTTAAAGGTTCTTCAAAACTAGAAAATAAATAAATATTTTTTATCTTCTTCAGTATAAATTGGTGATAATTTTAGTAAACATTTTTAAAAGGAAAAAAAAAATTATGAAAAATGACTATTCCTAAAATAAAATTATATAATTTAAAACACACACACATACACACACACACACACACACATGCGTAAGCGACGTACCGACTTCTTAAAATTTATATATCTAAATGACTTATTAACTGAACCTAATTTAAGCTAATCTTATCTTAGTGCCATAGAACGGGAGAAGGGCGTGATAAATGTTTCGGACGCAATTGAGGACTCGAAGGGTGTTTTCTGTTAAGTTTTTAAATACTGACGTACTCGCTAATCTTACCTAACCTAATTTAACCAAACCTTAACTAACCTAACATTAATCAGAACCAACATATCTTTTTTCCGACAATAAATATGCTTTAGAATTTTTATATACATTTTTAATGTTCCGAGGTACCAAAAGTGTTACTTCACAAAAAATATTACTCCACTATATTCGTGAATTATCACACGCTCGACCTCACTTATTATGCGCAGTTACACCACACACACACACACACGAAAAAGTTATTACAAATTTTCTGCGGTTAGGTATAAATAAATATCTATTCGCAAAACTTCAATTACCTCCTGCTTCGACGTTGCCAAATCTAACGTAACCCAAACAGATCTCACTAGCGCAGCCTAACCTAACCTAATTAAACTAGCCTAGCGTAACGTGACTAAATTCAACTTAAACTGACTTGAATTTATTATAAAGTACTACTATACATGTGGCAGAATTATATAGGAGCAAAGAGACTTTTTTTAGACGTAGAACAAGTATCTCCCACAAAAGTAGGAGCTAATTGAACTTTTTACGTATAATAATCTCTCTCTCTCTCTATATACATATATATAACCTTTGGTTAGCTTCCGCCCGAATTGTTCATTCTGACGAAGGTCAAGCTTATCACTCCACCTTAGACCTACAGTTTAACGTGGAATCTGAACCACGCCCCATCAGCAGCCCAGCGTCTTAACCACTAGGCCACCTAGGGTACATATTTATCTACCAACCACTTTCTTTTATTGTGTGGAAGGATGAACAGCTGGGTTTTGCTGCGCGCCGACTGCCGTCGGGTCTCGAACCCGGGATCGATGGATTCGTAGTCAGCGACGCTAACCACTACACCACCGAGGCGCGTTAAAATAGCCCATACAGTAAATAGGCCGTGTGTATATATATATATATATACTAAAACACAGTTAGACATACAAGTAGACACAGACATGGATTTGAATACTTAATTACTTCTCGGTAGACAATTAATTTTTGGAGATGTCTATTCCTGTCTCGTGTTATAAAATCCCAAATATAAAGAAAAAATGAAAGAAAAATGGCAGAAATGATGTCGATAAATGTTTTCTTTCTGTGCGCAATTCACGATGAAACATTTGGAGGAAAACCAAGAGAGAGAGAGAGAGAGAGAGAGAGAGAGAGAGGATTAAGGGACCTTCTTTTGAAGTATCTAAATAAGGGCACTGCGGGTCTCGAAAAGCGTACGTTACCCGGCCAAAGGAAGAAGACGAAGAAGGATTCGTGGCATCAAGCAGGGACGGAGTCACTGTTTGTGACAAACCTCATATTTTTTAAATCTCCAATCGGCAGCGGTGGCTAAAAGGGGCGGGGCTTAAAATTAGCTTGCATAAGGAAGGAATGGTGCCAACCCCCGCACACACACACACACACACACACACACACAGGTATATACGCCAAACCGAATACATATTACTTCCTGACGTACACACGTGTCCAACCTAAAACAACAGGTGTGTGTGTGTGTGTGCGAAAGCTCTAAAAACTTATCTCGCCATCTAATGAAGTAAAAAAAAAAAGATTTACTAAGTTTACACAATGAAATTAGGCTAGCTACTTGTCGCTCCACACACACACACACACACACACACACACACATGTACGTAATAATCGAGGTTCACACGTGTCGATTGGCATCACCTATAGAACACTTATTTACTTTTAGACGCAAGAAATGTTGAAACATTGTTGGTCGCAACTCTGATAGTGTAGGAAGTAGAGAACACGTAAACAAGAGGTTTAATTGTGCAGTTTCACAACCAGTACAAGTTGTCACTTAACGACGATAGGACACAAATGGCTATTTCACCACTTCGCGATGCTACTAAAAATTGTAAATTAAGCGCGCAATATTTAATGTAAAGAATGTTGAAAACAATAGAAATAATACTAATAACTATTATTAGTAGCAATAATAGTATTACGATTGTGTTTATAAGTGATCAAACGTGTTTCTTACGTGATTTTATAAAAAATGAATTTATAATGTTTTATTGATTGAATTTGAAAGTCAAATTTTCACTTAATTAAGAAAATATATTTTATATATAAAAGATATAAGAACATTTTGAAATGTATTATTAGCTGTTGGTAAGTATTATTATTATAAGACAAGTTCTCCAAAATAGCTATTTACTAGTTAAACTAAGAAGTAATAATAATAATAATAATAATAATAATATATTATTTTAGTTATGTGTTCGGTTTCTGGTTAGTAAATTGTACTATCAATAATGGATAAATGTTAAATAATCACAATTACAAATGTAATTCATCTACTTAGCTGACAACGTACGGAGTGTGTATATATATTAAACAAGAAATGCAGTGATCTGTTTTTCGGTTTGATTTTTTGTCTATAATTGTATATAGACATATATGAGAGAGAGAGAGAGAGAGAGAAGAGAGAGAGAGAGAGAGATTTAAAAAAGTCAACATTTCAAAGAAAAATTTATTTTGTTAAAAATACATTTTTTTTTAAATGTTACTCCAATATTTTATCATGTAGAATTTTCTTTTAGTTACATTGCAACAGTGATTATATCATCATTATCATCATCATTATTATTACTATTATTATTTCGAAATTAATTTAATTATTATATAAATATTTTCCTTCGTTCGAAATTCTAATTTCATATTGATGATTGTTCTTTTCGATTTAATGGCACTTGGCACTAATGGGTGTCTTCTATTATTACAATGCCAAAATTGTTGAAATGATGATTACAGATTAATCGCCGATATGAGTTCGGCAGATTTATTTATTTGTGTTTCATTTGCGAAGTGAAGTTAGCTCCTGCCGAATACCAATCAGGTAAAGTAAGGCACTCAATAATCGGTAATAAAGATTAACAATATATATATATATATATATATATATATATATTATATATATATATATATATATATATGTTCAACAAAGGCACAATGACTAAGGAATAAGAATATACTGAAGCCTATACCCATTTGTTCGACCCTAAAATCTAATTTAACCTAACCTAACCTGACCTATTTAACTTATCTAAACCACAATAACTTCTCGATTGAATGTTAAACTGAGAGAATGACTTTATTCCGAATCTACTTTACGATAAAATAAAGAAATACGCCCAAAATAAAAAAAAATTTCAATCTTTTTTATTTTAAGAGTTTTTTTTTAATTTTTATTTCATTTCTGAAAAAGAAAGCAAAAACTTTAACCAAAAATGGAGCTTTTTCTCGTCCACAAATTTAAGTAATTTATGAAAGTAGTTTTAAGAATTTTATTCCATTTCTGTCTGAGTTTCTCGTACATCTGGCATGCGGTAAACCCTCTTTTGGAATACATTTTATGTGATTCAGTAAACTCTAACCATCTTTTATTTCTTCCATTTAAGGGCGAATACTATTTCAACGCCATATATATATATATATATATATATATCGTTTCGTATGATGGAATCTGAGATAAGCATTTGTTTATCGAGTATGAATGATGTTTGAATTAGAGCTTTTGATATGCAGCATCATATGCTACTACGTAATAGCATCATCAGTGGTATGAAATGAAAAAATATTTAAAATACAATTTCAATTGGGCTAAATTCATTCTTGTTATAATTGAGTAGAAACACATAACGATAATGGTAATATATATATATATATGATGCAAACCCACAGGGAAAAAGAAAAATGATTCCGAGGGCTTTCGTGTATTCAGAAGTACACCTCGTCAGGATGTCATTCATTCATTCATTTCATGTGTTTCATTGTGAAATTCATCCCATATATATATATATATATATATATATATATATATATATATATATATGCTGTCACAAAAACTGGCCACGTTTTACACCAGGCCAACAAAACCACAATTCCAAAGATACCTAATGAAACAAATCATATTAAACCCTTTATATTGTCCTTACAATGAGAGGTAGTTTATTTAAATTGGATGAGAAGTCTTTTTACAAATTCAATTTGAACAGAAGTTATTAAAAAATAAAGTTAACAAGGAGGGTAATTAGAGACTTTGCCGAACATTAAAGAAATTTACAATGAACAAAAACAAACTGAATAAAACATTAACGCAACAAGTGTTCAATATATATCCTCCATTATTATCAATGACTAATTGTAGCTTTGTGCGCTACTGGCTAACTACTGTAGAAATGGAGTATTCATCGAGCTCATTCCACGCTGTTAAAAGGCGCGCTAAAGTTGAGTGACATCTTTAATATTTTGTCTGTAGACTTCGTTAACTAAACGTCCCCGCATGAAATAGCCAACTGGATTTAAATACGGACTATTTAATGGACAATATTCTGGCGCGATGAAATCGGAACACTGATCTTGCAAGTGCGCACTGGTGTGCCGGGACCGATGAGAGGAGCGCGCCGTGTTACTAAAAAAAATTCTCAGCCTAACTTCCAATTTCAGGCAACATCTTATTCAAGATATCGTCACAGTCATGTTTTGGATCAATTTTCACACGTTTATATATATATATATATATATATATATATATATATATATATATATTAGTGGTGGACCGGATGTCAATTTTTCAACATCTGCGGATGCGGATCTTTAATTTCAATATCCGCGGATGCGGATATTTAGTTAATCTATCAATATAATATAGAATTATGAATATGACATAATTTTCAAATTTCGTGATATTACTATTATGGGAGGCAATGCATAAGAATTAAAATTAATATTAATGTTTTCATTATGATAAAAATAACTTTCTCAAGAGTTTCAGCCACAGAAAATTCAATGAAACGAGTTTCACTCAATTTTCTGTGTTTCCAGGTATTTATATTTTGACGTTTATATATTTGTTTGTTCATTAATAATTAATACTTTATATGAAATGTGCATGACTGGGCCTTATAAGCTACTTTATAAGCTAATTTAATTGTAAATTGCATAATTTATTAGAGGTAATATCCGCATAACATCCGCAGTCAGAAGTGCGGATGCGGATGTTAAAATTGATGCGGATGCGGATATCCGGTCCACCACTCTCTCTCTCTCTCTCTCTCTCTCTCTATATATATATATATATATATATATAATTTTATATATATATATTCCGCAAATGAGGCGGGATGCTGCAGAGGGGTCGACTCAGGTCGATCCTGAACCGTCGTTCAAACTCCCCTAAAGTATATATATATATATATATATACTGTATATACACACTAATAATTTAATAAAAGTAAAATGACAAATTGCCTAAAACTTTAAATTAAAATTATGACATTAAAAATAAAATACATTTAAGATACAATATGAGTCTTGTATAGCAAAAGATACTCAAAAGTTGTATCGAATTTGGGTGAGTCACTGACAAGACTAAATTTTAAGATACATATGGCAAAGTTGGTCTGCTTAGTTGGTTCTTCTAATTATGGAGATACAGTGCCATCGATGGGCATAGCACTTTATCTTAATACAGTCAGATTATAAAAGCGGGTATATGTGGTCTTTGAATGAGGTTTATTTTATAAATAAGAAGAATTTCAGGGATTATATATATATATATATATATATATATATATATATATATATCAACGTTTCTGACATGGAACATCAATAGATTAAGTCATAGACAGGACACAAAGGCTGCAATTATAGATGAGTTACGTCTTGCCCACGTATTAACAGTGCCTCCTGATAGACCACTAAAGTTAAGCGACAATGGATCTCAGTAATAGTTGGATGGGTGACTTTCCATTGTGCCAGATGATGTAGCGACCTACGGTTCGGAAACTACGTAAATCTGCAAGTCCCCTTTGTCATATGGAAATTGGCTGAATTTGTAGTTTGTATTTGGTATTTGATATTTGGTATTTCTAGGGTCGACATGAAACACCCTGTATATATATATATATATATATATATATATATATATATATATATATATATATATATATGCCTGGCTCAGGACGGTACCAGATGAGCTGGGCGTGCCTGGCTATGTACGGTGGAGAGCGCAAGAAAGCAACTCGCTCCTCCACCAAGCCAGACCTAGAGGAGGGACCACCAGCTTGACCTTCGTGTGAAGAGAGACCAACGCACGAAACAACATAAGGTTCATAAGGTAATATATATATATATATATATATATATATATATATATATACACACACTACTACTAAAGAAAGTTAAGAACCGATACTGCTTGTTAAATTATACCAATAATTTTTTAAGTGCAATTCCTTTCGTCGTTGCAAATTTAATTCCAGACCCATTCTGTAATTTATTCCGAGACTTTCACCTTTGTAATTTCTGGCCTTATTCGCGAAATGATTTTAAGACTTGTTTCACGTTTTATTTTTCTGCGAGACTGATTCCATACTTAATTCCAGGCAGAATTGGAGTGACTGGAATGGTTCCAGTCATCGTTGACTCAGAATCGAGAAGGGTTTTAGCGAGGAAGGAGCCGAGAGGCCATAATAGGCGGCCATTAATATATCCAGAGGGAGATATAGGAAATATTTCACCTCACTCACTCACAGACTCATATTCTCTCTCTCTCTCTCTCTCTCTCTCTTTTTACAAGGAATCTTTCCTCAAAGGTGAGACGAACGAGTGATTAATTTACAGAGTCTGTTATCAAGAAAAGTTTTAAAGACTTTACAATGTCTCCAAATGCCTGTGAGGGAGAAAATGAACGTGTCATCAATCTATTGCATCGCGCACGTGTGTGTGTGTGTGTGTGTGTGTGTGAGAGAGAGAGAGAGAGAGAGAGAGAGAGAATATTAATCACTGCACACGTTATCGATATAAAAACGCGATACCCAAAAATAGAACAAATTTCAGATACCTTTCCTAAATAAGAGTCAACCAAATGATGACACCCACATTGACGATGCATTTAAATGAGGATCAACAGCGATAATCACAGTTTTAAACCCGTTTTGTTGAAAACGTGTTTTATACTGGTCTTTGCTAAGGATTAAATAACTATAAACCCTCTAATTTTTTATATATAATTTTAATAATAATTTTTACCTCACCCTTATATTATATTTATCAGAGTATAATATATGTGAAGGCAAATAGAAATAAAAATAAATTCTAAATAGACTAACAGTTTAAAAAGATAAGAAAAATCGGATCATAATATCATAAAAATTAAGACGTTTTCTTTAAAGCGGATTTAAAGGTATAACTAAAGCAAGTGAAAATAATTAACTTTGTCGATTGAATCATTTTGAAATTCTCTCTTTTTCATTCGTTCAGATTTCATATTCTTACAATAAATGGGTGACTTATTCATATAACTCTTTGGATTTTTCCCCCTTATTTAGGGTTCCCTCCCACAAAAAAAATTGCATAACATAATTAGGAGACATTTCTATAATAATAACAACATATAATAAAAATAAAGGGGTTTAACGTTAAAAAAAGCTCTTTGAAAAAATAATAAACAGAAAATGGGAGTCACGTTGATCTAAAATTAATGGGGTGACTAATTTATTCACGAGATAATATTTGTATATCTTTTACTTTATTGGTTCATTTACGAGTAGTAGCTACATAGTTTATGACGTAAATTAACTGTGAACATTAACGATCTTTAAAGACACTCTAAATTATAACTGCCTTCAACTGCCAGTAATAATTTCACTTCACTAAATGCGACTCTTCGGAATATTTTCTGCATTATAATACCTACTACTACGTCTACATTTAGCTGTTTCTCAATGGATCTATCACACACGCATACACAAACACACACACACACACACACATATATATATATATATATATTATACTTTTTAGGATTGTTTAACATGCTTCCTAACAGCATAGGTCATGTGACGAAGGGGACCTACAGCTTTGCCTTTACGTGGGATCGACCCATCCATAAGTCGATACATCATCTGGACGAAAATCACCCATCGAACTACTGAATAGACCGAACTTCGATTAATGTCACTTATATAATCTTGGTTATAACTTTGGTTTTGCTTCCACCCAAATTGTTCATTCTGACGAAGGTCAAACTTGTCACTCCACATTAGACCTACAATTTAACGTGGAATCCGAACCACGCCCCACTCACGACCTCCCGATCAGCAGCCCAGCGTCTTAACCACTAGGCTACCCAGGCTTTTTTTTGTGTGGAAGGATGAACAGCTGGGTTTTGCTGCGCGCCGCCTGCCGTCACTGAGGGCTCGATCCCGGGGCCGATGGATTCATAGTCAGCGATGCTAACCACTACACCACCGAGGCATATATATATATATATATATATATATATATAGTGGTCAACTGAAGTGGCAGAGACGTTTGCAAACACCTTAGCAATATTCCATCAACACAATTAGCGATATTTTCCGTCAACACAAACACGACCAAGATGACGTCACACAAGCAGGAATAAGATGACGTCACAGAGCAGGAATAAGACATCACCTCTTAACTTCGTTACAAGGACCTAGACGCGGCTTCGTGGCGTCTTCTCTCTCTTCGAACACCAGCTTCAGTGAGACGCAAACTATCGCAATGTAAACACCATTCGTGCGGGCCCCATTGGCCCGGTGTCATTCACCTAACTTTATACAAGGACTAATCATTACCTCACTCGTTATAAATATCAAGCCATTATTATATTTTGAAAGCATTATTTCAAATGTGCACATTATTGCAACTGTAAACGACATGTTTCTGTCTCATTCATAAATCATTTATTTTGCGTTTTATAATAAAGGAAGAAAACTCATTCTATCAATCAACCTAATTAATAACTTAATTAACCCTTTAACGCCGAACTTTTTTGTAGGGTTAAGTCTATTTGAAAAGTTAACTAGAGGCAACATGTGACGGTAAAGGGTTAATAACATTCTTTGATCTAAAAGATTTGGTGACCTCGGTCTCAGCATTTATTAATAACAATCACTTATAACATTATCAATTAAGCGTAATTATCATCATTCCTTATAATACCAATTTACGCATCAAACTGGCTACATAATTGGCCATTAAATTTATAACTATAAATTGGCATATATATATATATATATATATATATATATATATATATATATATATATATATATATATATATATATATATATATATATATCTTTGTAATGTGCGACAACAGGAAGGAAATCTGCTATCTTATTTTTAATACATTATCTTATTTATTTGTGGTCTTACTGTTTTTATTTCCTTGTGTACTTTCTCTTTCATTTCCTCTTTTAGCTTTTCATTTCGTTTTTTTTTAATTGCCATTAAGACCCTCTTCTCATTTTTCCCTCGTTTTCTTTCCCTTTAATTTACTTTCACGAACGGCCTTTTCCCCTCATCGGATGCTGCCCACGTCGGCATTCATGGGAGGAAGTAATTCAATTAACGGTCCTTAGCGAAGAAGTACCGGAGAATATTATACACGAGTTCATTTTTAATGCTTCGGTACAACCATAAAATTCGGTGGTATTCAACTCTGGTTACTCTACTTGGCATGCGGGTATAGACTCAGTGACCAATATAAGGGAAGGTATTTTTTTTGTTTTGTGTTTGTTCCTCTCTCTCTCTCTCTCTCTCTCTCTCTCTCTCTCTCTCTCTCTCTCTCTCTCTCTCTCTCATATGTCTATATACAATTATAGACAAAACTCAAACGGAAAAACAGATCACCGCATTTCTTGTTTAATATATAATTTAAATAATATCTAATTTAAATTACAAACTACGACTTATAATTTACAAAGATAGGCCATTATTCAATATTTTGTAGTAAAGTCATCATCGAACAATGATGATGACTTCCCATCTCGAAGGCAGTGAATCAAGCAGACAGAGATTGTTGGGATTACTCGCCATTTCAAATGGAAAGTACGCCAGAAATCCTGTAGGCTTATTGGCTCCACTTTAAAAAAAAAAAAATGTTTTTAGTTGTTTCCACAATTTCTCAGAAGTTTAGATCAGAACTTTGTGGAAAAACTTTATCATTTGAATCTTTCCAATTTCCTCTTGCCTCTCCAAGTAAGCTTTGTTGAGTATAGTGGCATTATGATTTAGGGTCGTTATCTTGCTGGAGGATAAATCCCCAGTTTCATGCTAAACCACATAATTTTGTGGGTGGTTATAGGTTTTATTTATGTTCATCACCTTTTACGAAATCACCCACTCCAACTGAACTGAAGTAATCCCGTTCCCCCAATAAAACCACCACCATACGTAGTTTTACAGTCTAACCGACACGGGTTGAAAATTTTCGTGGTTTTGTTGTCTAATCAAACCTATCCCTTTCATTTCCCAAAAAATCAGTTTTGGTCTCATTACTCCACAAAGCATTTTTTCACCCCATTTTTTAAGTTTCGTGGAGTTTTTACTTATTTACATTTCTAATACACGACTTACTGAAAGCAACTTTTCCTCGCAGTCCATATTACCGAAGTCTTTTCACGATAAATGTACTTACAGCAATTTCATGGCCCTCCTGAATGGCTTCACGTATTTCTGGAGCTATTTTAAAGCGATTTGTTATAAGGAGGTTTTTTTAAACAATGCAAATCTTTAAATAATGTCTTGACCGATCTTGTTCGCTACGAGTAGCCAAAGTCCAATTTTCCTGCACCTACTGTATAGAGAGGTCTTTGAACTGTTCCTTCGGATATTTTGAGCGCCATTTTCTCTTTGACTGTTGATCTTTTTATTAAGAATTAACATTTTAGCTTTTAAGTCACCTGTTAACTCCTTTCACTTCATGGTGCAGTAGATAATTATCAGACATTTTCCTAAAATATCTAAAAATTAAGCATAAAAAAGGAGAGAGTAATAAGTTTTATGTATAACATATGTAAAGTTCCTATCAAATTTACACAATTGCTGAAACTGTAGGTTACAAAGCAGACACTTTTCCCAGGCTGTTCGACACCATATGCAGATATAACAGTTCTGTGGACCAGGGGCATACCTAAAGTATTTGGCACCCGGGGCGGATCCTTCCTTTGGCACCCCCCCTAAATAATTTTAAAATTTAAACACAGAAAAATATATTATGTTTGCAAGTAGATTTTTAAACAGTACAGTACTGTCATAAGCAAATTGGAAATAAGAAAGAAATTTTTTATCAATTTCAATTTGGAAAAACTTCTTTCACATGAAGCAATAGAACAGACAGTCAAAAAGAATCTCAAACACAGTGACAAGCTTGGCAAAGATTCACAAAAATCCCATTTCACAATAAACTCCAGAAACTGCAATGCTGTCCATTTCTTTGCCTCTTCAACGTTGATTTTGGCAGCTTCCAAATATCTCCGAAGTCGTCCAATTTCCACACTGATATCTTCATCAGAGAATTCATCGAAAATCTGAGTCAAATTTGGAGTATACTCCAGAAGTTCTTCTTCTGTTGCAACAACCAAAGTGTTTGGCTGAATAACAGCGAAGATTGACAGAATTTGATCCATTGCCTTAGAACGAATCTCCAATTCTTGATGAAAGCGATCAAGACATTCAAACATAGCCCTTTTTACTTCCTCTGGCAACGTGAGACCAGCATTCTTTGCCATCTCTCCTGGCATCCTTTTTCGGAGCTTTACTCTCCCTCTTCTCTCCATAGAAATGTCCATTTCCTCACACTTTCTAGTTGCATAATGAATGGCCCTCTCCACAATTTCATTGCGCTGATCTTCAAGAAACAGTTTTAGAGCTTGGAGCTTCACTGCACTTTTCAAGCCTGATTCCAACTGTTTGCAAATACTTTTGTGTGAGATTAATTTCTTCCAGGACTTCACACCAGAAAGAAAGGTAACTCAAAAAAGAGAAATCACATACAGCAAACAGCAAAATCTGAGCTGATCCTCTTGTGTCCACATTTTCTTTGGGATCGCACAGTACTTCAAGGGTTGAGGTCAGCTTTTCAAAATTTGCCTTCACTGGTTTCACAGCGTCATAGTGAGCATTCCATCTTGTCTGGGAAAGTCTTTTGACTGTCAAGCCTACATTCTCCATCAGCGCTTCCCACCGATGAGTTGAGACTGAAAAGAAGGAATAGACTCTCTCCAAGGTTCCAAAAAAAGTCACACATGAAGAAACGCTTCCAAATAGTACCGTAGTTGTTGATGTAAATCTGAAACGGTGTTTGCTATATTAAGCATGTAAGCATTAACACATCTCCATACAGTCACATCATCACCCTCTATGTCTTAACATCACCATGTAGTTGCATTAAAAAAAATCATGCAGTCATATCACCACCACCATCGTAAGATCACCACATAGTCATCATAAAAAACTCACTCAGTCATACACATCATCGTTACTTCAGTAGTCATGGTTGTAGAAAAAAAGTCAAGTCTAAAGTTTCGTGCAAAGTGTGACTTTCCTGTGTCTTTTTACTGATAACCAGTAGTCACAGGGACCACCATTCATAAACATGAGTTTCTATAACATCACGACGATGCATTTATTATAACATCACGACGATGCATTTACCGGGTATTATAACATTACGACGATGCATTTATAAACACTTAAACATCACTATGATACCACATTGTCAAAAATTACTGGACACTGGTATAAGTACCATGATATTGTTATAAACACCAGCACTTTATGCTTTATCATAATTATTTAATGAAACATACCTCATGTATGTGGAGTTACAGTGTCAAGTGAACAAGACTTGGAATGTCAGTTGCAGCCAGCTGGCTATGCTCAACAAACTGATGAGTAAAACGTCAACAAACGTTCGCCTTTCGATGTAATTTTTATCAAATATTTAATTTTTCGTTTGTAAATTTTGTATTGCCAATAAAAATAAAAAATTATTTTATAGTGGAAATTAACATTAAGCTGTTGTAATAGTTTGAACATTTTTAATTTTTTTTCTTACTTTGGTGAATTATTCATTTAGTTTGAAAACTTGTACTGGTATTTCAACTCTCCCGATGGCACCCCCTTCCTGGCTGTCACCCGGGGCGGACCGCCCCCTCGCACCCCCCTTAGTACACCACTGCTGTGGACTAAATGGTTTTCGCTCAGAAGATTAGTATGATATATGTAAACTTGTTTCATATTCAGTTGGATTGTGCCACATGTATGAACTCGTTGCTCTGTATAAAAAAAAGAGACTGGACTCAGACGTACGATCAGTTACATATATATGGTATGAATTTCACACTTAAACACGTGAAATGAATGAATGAATAATTTCATTGTGGGTTTGCATCATATATATACAGTATATATAAAACCTTGGTTTTGTTTCTGCTCGAATTGTTCATTCTGACGAAAGTCAAACTTGTCGCTCCACCTTAGACCTACAGTTTAACGTGGAATCCGAACCACGCCTCACCACGGGTGGTCATAAATTACAAAGTCCTCACCCGAACTCGATCTCACGACCTCCCGATCTCAGGGCACCAATTTATCTACCAACCAAAGCTGGGTTTTGTTGCGCGCCGCTTGCTGTTACTGGGTCTCGATCCCGGGGTCGATGGATTCGTAGTCAACGATGCTAACCACTGTACCACCGAGGCGCATAATATATATATATATATATATCACTACAAATTTTAAAAGAATAATAAAAAAAATCGCCCCAAAAAATTTAATTAACAAGAACACACGTAGACGAGCTAAAAAAAAAAAAACAAAAATTAAAAACATAAAAAAAAAGAAAAAAAAGATTCTGCTCCAATTTTCTCACTCGCGTAAAACGAGGAAAAATTTTCTGTCGATTAAACAACAGTTTTTACTGACACGAAAAGAGGGTCTCGCTCGAATAAGGAAATCTTGCGTAGAAATCAACTCCTTGAGCGAGTCCTAAATATCCATTGAGAGGAAGAAAAGACGAAGATTCCAGAGCGCTACAACCTCATTCCAGGCCTGGAAACAGGTTCTGGAATGTCTTTAAATGTTTTAAATGGGTCGTTATACGAGTGGTCTTCCTCCCCTCCAAGAATCTCTCTCAGATTATACCTACTTCATCTGAGTCACCCTTGATTGAGAGTTACTGGGGGGAGTGTGTGGGGGAGTGTGTGGGGGGGGATGTGTGTGGGTGTGTGTTGCGCGTAGGCAACTGGGCATAACTGAAGTCAAGTATGTGATAATTCATAGATGAAAGGGCGACCCTTCTCCGCGTACGGATACTTTAGCGACCCCGTACATACATGGTTCGCATAGCACGTAAAACCGTAGGTCAGGTCCCTCCGTCACATGACCATTGCCGTTACGAAGGAAATCAAATCCAAACATAATTACTTTTTTATGACACCGTAAATTGAAAATAACCCATGTTGCATACGAGCTATTTGGACTATATCCATGTTGGTTAGTTTTAACTCACCGCTTTTAAGGGTGTAAGAGCGGTGAGTGGATTTTAAATTACATCTAATAAAACCTCCTCTTGGTCATTATGTATAACAACATTATCATCATTATACCTTTCCTTTCAACCTTTCAAATGTTCCGCGTGATGATTCCTCATTTCACGAAGGTCAAGCTTGTCGCCCCTCCTCTCGAGTTGGTCTGGTGAAGTAGTGAGTTGGTTTCTTGTACTCTCCACCTTACATAGCCGGGTACACCCGGCTCATCGGGATTGTTCCGAGCCAGGCGTCTAGTCTTCTTTTGAAGATGTCCACCGCAACACCACTCGTGTTCCTTAGGTCTTTGGGCAGCTGATTAAACAGTTTTGGTCCTCTCACAAAAAAACCATTTTCTTTCAGGGTTAAGAATGTTCCCTGTCTCGCCTTTAATTTGGGAACACGACACAGTCTTCCTTTTCTACTTTCCACCGTTGTTTGGGGAGTTATAGGGCTCAGAGCAAGATTAGGGACTAGTTTCTCCATTATTTTCCAAATGTAAATAATGGTGTATCTCTCTCTTCTCCTTTCCAGTGAATATAGGTTTAATTCGCGTAACCTTTCCCAGTAATTTAGTTCTTTGCATCCATTGATCTTGGCTGTGAAGCTTCTCTGAATCCCTTCTAGCTGTCTAATGTCTTCTTTTCAGTAGAGGAATCATTATATTCCTATCCCTTCGTTTAAAGGTTTTTAGTATATATATATATATATATATATATATATATATATATACAAGCCGCGCCTTTGGCTCCCTACCCTACGGTGATCTTTAACGCCGCTCATCTTGATAGATCCGACCCTAACGGGCGACTGAGCGAAAGAGATATTTGTTGCTCCGTTCAAGTCCGCTCCAAACCGCGAAAAATTTATATATATATAAACAGTCCTCGATCTAGGTGAAGATAACATACGTTCGCGCCTTGAAATTGCTACTAAAGGCTGCGTCTTCGTTTTCAATAACAAACAATACGTACAAACAGACGGAGTTATCAATAAAGGGACCCCTTGGGCTTACCTTTGCAAATTTATTCCTTTCTTACCATGAGAAAAAGTGGTTGGAAGACGGACTGTCCCATATATATATATATATAATATATATATATATATATATATATATATATATATATACTTACTTACTTTATTATACAGGTGTAACAAACGTCCGTTCTCATAGGGAAATAAGATACAACAGAATTGGAGAAAATAGTTTTAACTATACACTACAAAATAAAATCACTTTACCAATTAATCCAGTACATGTTCAAATTGCATTCCTGTAGCCGCTGACGCATTTCTACTCGTTTTTCTCGTTCACTTCTGTTATATCTTATTTCCCTATAAGAACGGACTTTTGTTACACCCTGTATATATATACAGGGCGTCCCAAAAAAATGTATACACACTTTAACAGCTGATAGCTCAATTGATGTTTCTTTCTTTCCAAGTTAAACCCATTAGAATTAATAATGGCAGTCAGACTAAGCTTTGAACAAAGGAAATTCATTCTAAAATGCTACTGGAAGTGTGAAAACGCAGTTGAAGTGCAAAGACAGTTTAGGAGGGAGTTTCAAACAGATCTACCAACGCGACTTACCATCACTCGAATTAGAGATAAGTTTGAAGCCGATGGAACTGTTCAGAATGTCCACAAGAAGCGTTCCGGAAGACCACGGACATCGACAAGCCCCACAAAGCAAGAAAGAGTACTGGAAACGTATCACCAAAGTCCAAGAAAATCTGTGCGGCAAGCGAGTCGTGAGGTAGGAATTTCAGAATCGTCTGTCCAACGCATTTTGAAGCGCTGTCAATGGAAAAGTTACATTCCAAGATTAGTCCATGCTATTAATGAAGATGATCCGGACCGAAGAGTGGAGTATTGCGAGTGGTACTTGGCACGATGTGGACGTGGATTGGACGAAGGGGTTTCGTAGAATACCCTCCGCGTTCACCAGACCTCACACCACTAGACTTTTTTTATGGGGATACTTAAAAGACAAAGTCTACGCTATAAAACCTGCAACAGTCGCTGAATTGAGAGCAGCCATTGAACGAGAATGCACACAAATACCAAACGAAATGTTTCGTGATGTTTGCGATTCCATTGCTTCGCGCTATCAGCAGTGCCTGGACCAGAACGGACGTCAGTTTGAAAACAGGCGTTGACAAAACAATTAAATAATGTCTGTAGATTCTATTACATTTTGAAAATGAAATGTATTTTAATAAACACTGCCTTTATAAGTATTTAAAGTGTGTATACATTTTTTTGGGACGCCCTGTATATATATATTATATATATATATAGTTTAGTATAATAAACTTTCGTCTTACCAACTCAATTCCACTTTTCATACACACACTTCCGTTAGTCAGTCATCCTACACTTTGTGTACATCGTTCTCACACAACCTTTTCCCTTGGTACTATTTTATCCATACTCTCTCGGATTAACTCGTAAGAATTTAGCAATTCGAAGTTTGAATGGAAATTGGAATTTGGAAAGTGAGTTCAAAGATTTCCAACCCAAATTATATTCAAGCTATTCACAACTTTATTTACTTCATTCAAAAGTAATATATACATTTTTATAAGGCGAATATATATATATATATATATATATATATACAGGGTGTCCCGTAAGTCTGGACCCATAGGGAAAAATAATAAAATTACAAAATAGTCCAAAAATTTATTACATAATCTGTTCAAAGTGTCCGCCGTTGTGTCGCACACATAGTTGAAGACGCAATCTCCACTGCGACAGCACTTTCTGAATCACAGTCGCAGAAATTTCTTGACACGCCTCCAAAATGCGTGCTTTAAAGGTGGAAAATGTTCTGAAGTTTGACCTCGTACACTTTGGCTTTCAAGTGGCCCCACAATAAACTCCAGCGGAGTAAGATCATAATAAAAAAATAATAAAAATAATAATAAAAAAAAATATATATATTATAAATAAATTTTTGGACTATTTTGTAATTTTATTATTTTTCCCTATGGGTCCAGACTTACGGGACACCCTGTATGTATATAAAGATGTGTGTGTGTGACAGTTCAGAGCTGGGCACTTGCGTTTTTTTGCGCGTTTTTTTGCGGTACTGCGGTACTGCGGTACTACTACCGCACTACCAAACCGGTACCGCATAACGCAGTACCGCAAAGGATCGCTGAAAGTACAGCAGTACCGCTACCGCATTCAAATTTCCCGCGGTACTTTCCGCGGTACCGACCAACACGGTAGTACCGCAGTACCGCAGTACCGCAAAAAAAACCGCAAGTGCCCAGCTCTGGTGTGTGTGTGTGTGTGTGTGTTTAAAGGTATTTACCCTCTGTTGTTCTGAAAGAACGACGCCTCAAGTGACAAGAGTGATTTAAGGGCAATTGGCAAAAGTTTATGTAAAAATGTAAGGCTTAAGAATGTAATTCACCGAAATGAAAAAAAAACCCTGTTTTAACGCTGCGTTTGAAAAAGAGAAATTACATATAACCATTTTCTAACAAAAACAACCTAATTTAAATAGTTTTTGTTTTTTGTTTTTGTTTTTTGAAAGAGTTGAATTTGGGAAATTGGGCATGATATTTGGTTTGTTTGGCATGTACAAAAGAGTGTTTGGTCGTGTTGTTGGTATAGCGGAACCATTAGGGCACAGAGTATTTTATAACAAAACAATTCTTGGAAAGGAAACATCACGAAATTGAGGATAAACAAGAGAGGTAAATTACAAATTAATGTTTACAATTCAAACAAAAATACACGCGAAGAACTTGGCTCGAATGAGACGGTTTATTTGTCAACGAAACGTGACAATGATGACGACAACGATAATGACAATGACAATAACTAGACTACGACAACGAGAATACAACAAATTATTATTATTATTATTATTATTATTATTATGGATGAATAATCTGATATAAGTGTAGGAGAGGAAAATATAATGCAGTAATAATAATTCTAGAAGTTAGCAAAGCAAAACATGTCCCAAAATAATCCTCCACTAATATATATATATATATATATATATATATATATATATATATATATATATATATATATATATATATATATATATATATATATATATACACACACACACACACACACACGATTGATTACAGGAGGGTGTTAGGTGTATTTGCCACTCCTTACAGACTTAAATATATACCCAAATAATAATAATAATAATAATAATAATAATAATAATAATAATATATTTTTCAAACTCAAACGCACTTTCTTCTTAATAATTCAATTCCACTTTTCATACACCAATTCCGTTCGTCAGTGAAAGCCAAAAATTGGTTGTATAACACCCCTTCTTAAAGGGAGTGATCCTACACTAGCAACTAATTACAGGCCGGTGTGTTCATTATCTGTGTTCAGGAAAATTTTTGAAAAATTGTAAAAAGTAGAATGCAGCGATATTTAGAATCCTACAATTTATTATCTCCAAATCAATATGGCTTCCGTAATAATAAAACAACGGAAATGGCTATTTTAAATCTTATGGAAAATGGAAATATAGATAAAGAGAACAAAGAAGCAATGATATCAATATTTGTGGATTTGAGTAAGGCGTTTGATGTAATAGACTGTAATATTGTACTTAGCAAATTATATTGTTACGGCTTTAGAGGAGCAATCAGTGATTGGTTTAAAAGTCCAATAGATATCATTTTGTATCAGTAAATAAGGTTTGCTCAACTAAAGCGCTTGTCAAACATGATGTGGCACAGGGTTTAGTTCTGGGTCCACTGTTATTTTTATTATATATAAATGACCTTCAACGTTTATCCGATATACTTAACTTCAAAATGTTTGCAGGTGATACAACTGCGTCTTTTTCTTGCAAAGAAGTCAGCTAAGAATATATTTAAATCAGAATTTATTAGCGTAATGAAATGGTTGACCACCAATAAACTTTTCCTAAATACCAGTAAAACAAATTTCAAGATTTTCACTAATAAAAGAAATGTGTATCTTGATGAACTTAATGTTCATGAAATCGCTCTAAAGGAGTGTACTGTAACAAAATTTCTTGGTGTAATGCTAGATAAGAATTTGTAATGGAGTGATTATGCAAATTATATCGCGAAAAAGATTTCAAGGAGCGTTGCTATAATGTTTAAACTTAGAAATGTAGTCCCTAAACAGGTTTTATTAACTCCTTATCATACTCTTGTTCGTCCTTATATAACGTACTGCACCCTTGTTTGGGGAAACTACGCTAACAACGCTTTAAACAGTATGTTTGTCATCCAAAAAAGAGCAATAAAGCTATTATTTGGTGCTGATTTCCTTGATCACTTTAGCGCATTATTTAAAGAGCTAAAACTACTAAAGTTCGATGATGTAATCAAACTGGTACATTTTATTTTTGTTTACGAGTGTAAGAACAAAATTATTAACTTACAATGGGTAAATAGATATTTTGTAACTCCATCAAGAAATCCACTCATATCAGACCAGAAACAGATCAAAGCATGTTACATCTCAATTTAAATTGTCTTCATCTCAAAAACTACCCATTTTCATTGAACCATTAAATGATTTAAATAACGATATAAAAAACATTGTAAATGTAAATTCGTTTAAAACCAAGTTGAAATGTCGATTAATAATGGCATATTAATAAAAATCTAGGATTAATGTACATTACTATTGTTTATTCATTTCTCGTGTGTAATCTAGGATTAAAGACACATTACTAGTGATTGTTCAGTTCTTATCTTTCATATATAATATTCATTTCTTTGTATGGTTTTGGTATAATACCTTCAATAATGACCTTTAATTTGTTATATCGGTGCTCTTCCAATACGTGCTCTACCGTAAAATGTACATTCCAATATGTGCTAACTAACGAAAATATCACGACCTAACCTAACCAATCGTTAGGTCAATTGTACGCCCTTGACGATTGGTTAGGTTAGGTCTTGACATTTTCGTTAGTTAGCACATATTGGAATGTAAATTTTACGGTAGAGCACGTATTGGAAGAGCACCGTTATATCGATAATAATAATTTAAGATTAATACATACCTTAATTAGTAATACTTATTCATAATTTATGTATTATTAATAATAAGTATCCGCTTTATTTTTAATAAGAGCCCAGTAAAGCCTAGAGCTTAAAGACCAAATAAAGTAAAATAAATAGTCTAGCTTCACAATTATTTACAGTATGTCATTGTGAAATGTAAGACCGCTGTATTTATTTTATTATTAATTAATAAATGTTAATAAATTCAATTCAATTCAATATTTTTGTTAAAAATTAACTAAATAAATTATGTTATTTCAACTAACGATTTATTTCAAACTAAATCCGATTTAGATTAAACACGTATAAGAGTATATTTACTTGGATTTAATCATTTCCAAATTTCCTACATGAAAACCAACCCAATTTCGAGCGAATAACATCTTAAATATGTTTGATCGATTAAACCAAATTAATTTCTTAATAACGTCATTTGTTTAGTTTAATTTTGACAAAAAATGGGATTCGTAATAATTTTCAACACAAAACTTTGTTTGTCTAAAACCCAAACCAATATTTTGTTAAAATAAATAGAGAGTTTTTAAGGATATAATAGTTTGAGGGCGTCGGAATTCAAAGAGGCACTTTAATGAAACGTCACCTAAGACGCGTTTAACCTTTCCATTCCAACCAAAAACGTCTTCCATTTTGTAAAGCAAATGGAGACAATTTGAA